>JASDQU010012620.1:330888-351260 GCA_032191745.1 Picea mariana
TAATATATTAGATAAAAAAACATTGTGTTAATCTCTACGTCATTCCCAAAGATTCTTTTGGTTGGTTTGTCAAAATATTCTATGTATTGGATATACATAGAAACATTTTCATTTAAATAATATTATCACATACATGCTTTTACTATTTAGATTTTTTTTTTAACCTTTCAATCATAACAAACAAATCAAATCTTATTCCATTAGATTAAGATGTGACTTGATAAAGTACATTGACATATAATTTATATATACTTATCAATTTCTTACAATAGTGATGACATGAGTACTAACAATTTTATCTATCATTCACAATTGCATACAAAAGTGATGACATGATTCAATTGTCAAATTTGGTTGGGCACCTATTATGTCATACTTTCAAAACACTTTTTAGTGATGTACAAACTCAATATCAACTCTATTTTCTATGTTTGACAGGCTTAGCAATAGCACATGGATTTTATGACAAAGGGTTTTAGCAGATAGTACTAGTAAGAGAGGAAATAATGGTTGGTGTGAGATGTCATGATAGTGTTAAAGATTACAATTTGTCGAAAATATATATTTTCATAAATACATTTTCCCTTAAATTCCATGAACAAAATTTTTACAATGGAAACGAAAAATTTTAAATTTACTCCCCCATATTAGTAATTAGGCATGTATGGATACTCGATCAATTTCATTCCTCCATGTATATCTAGTGCCACATTAGCATAACTGTGCCACCCTTATCATAACTACATAGACATTAGAAATAAATTTCATTGTAGACTTCACTCTTCGAAGTATTTTCCAAAGGGTGTTGATTTAATGAAATTTAGAATCTCAAAATAATTAACTTATGTTTAATCCACCATTAAAATGATTGGATTAAATATTTTAATTGGCTAACTCATGTTGAACTTGCTTGGATTAAAAAATGTTATTGGTCAACTCAAACATTTGTCATAAAATTGTCTTAATTAAAAAAAAATGGTAAAATTATTTTCTATTAGTCGACCCACACACCTTCTTTAAATTAATGTGGTCAATTCTAGCCAATCATTAAAGCCATATTTTAACAAAGAAAAACATATTTTGACATCCGTTGATTAATATCCTTAATGAAATAGGATACATAGTAAGATTGGGTAAAATGTTATGAATGATTGATGAGATGTTGTGACAGATATTTTCAAGTAAATTTCCCATGGATCTTCAAAATGATCCATGGTGGATGTCCCTTATTGTCTTTTGCAACGTTCTACCATGAAAATAGAGGGAAATTTTTCATATCGAAAAAAATCGTATTTTGAGGAAAATAAGTTTATGGTTTATGGGATTTATGGATAAATAAGAATCAAAGTAGTTGTGCATGTATTTCCATTGCAAATCATGATACATGATTGTGAAGTGACAATGTTAATTTTGTGTTTAGGTAAGTTGCTTCATTGTTGACAAGTTGCTTTGGGGAAAATCCCCCTATAATGGGTCTAAGGTAAAGGAAGAGCGATAACTCCCTTAAAAGATCGATCTACCTTTAATATACCCCCAAAAAAACTAAACTAAGTGATGAGAGAGAAAGAAAAGTGAGTTAATGAGTGCACCTTTAGTCGTTGAGGCTGGTGTTGACCTCTTTCGCTTGTTGTCGCCTCCTAGATCACGGGTCTCCTCCCAAAGATGACCTGCAAAAGGTTAGGACTACAATGAAACAACATATGAAATCTTTATTGATCACTTTAAAATTTTAGACATATATATAAATGCACAAATTAACAAAAGCATGTGAACTTAGGGTTTTGGGACAAGGATGAACTCCTTTATTCAATTTCAAGATAAGAAGGATTACAAACTTTGTTGGAAACCGCTCCACAAACCAAGTCTGGGATCCTCTATTGTGGCTCCAAGTACATCAATCCTAGATTAGCTTCTTGCAACCAAAATATCACCAAGGGAAAGAGAAAGGGTTGCATAAGGAGAAAGGTTGGAGGGGAAGGCTGAGGCTAAAACTCAGAATGGGATGCAAATCTTGGGATAACAAAGGGAAGGGATTTTGGCAGATTATTCTTATACTCTTGCTCATGTTTATAGATGAATCCCCAATACCTATTTTTATATGAGAAAAATATGGTTATTCGGTTTGGGGACAGGCTACAAGGGATAAAATGCTTAGGAAACCCTCCATAGCCCGTAAACTCCGCTGAATTTTGTGAAATTTTATATTTTTTTGCAACTTTTGGAGGTAAATGCGGGATGAATAACATGCAACACGCATGTGTACATGGGATATTAGTGTAGCAGGGGACATACACTATCCAAAAAATGGTTTTTTTGAAACGAAGCCTCAATAGTATTTTGAAAAAATATGCAAATGGAAGGGCCAATGTCTTGTATCCATATATTAGGCATTTTGGACTACAATAGATGCCCCCTAATGTGTGAGTTCAGAAGAGAAACTGATGACATAAATACATTACAATATATTTACATAGTGGGAAGGCATGGATTTGAGTCAGCCTGAGACGAGTGTTCATGAGTGTGTCATCTGCAAAAACATGATAGTTTCTCTGAGGCAAGCATACCCATGCTCGGGATGAACTAAGCATGGTTTCCAATCAAGTACATTGTAGATCCATGGCATATATGATTACGAGACAAATATGAATGTCTATATAAAGTGTAGTTGTGAACAATACACATCGGATCTACATCTCAAAATCATTTGAAGAGATACAAGTACAATATGGTATACATATTCAAGAAGCATCGATGCCTATGGTTGGATATGAGGACTTCATGGCTCGAGAAAAAATTTCAAGATCTTCAAAACTCATGTAGGAGTACAATAGTAGTGTAATACTCACTACTTTGAGGTCTTTTACATGTTGTCAGGGAAAGACAATAAGATATCGATGATCAGGCATAAAACTTCATTGAAATTGAATCTGAACTTGACTGGACTCTCAGAATGGATGACTCATGAAGGTAAAGATCTCGAATGTGGAAAAAACATGACAAAATGATGATACTCGAGAAACATAGTATTGGCATAAGTCTGTGATACAGGAGGCACCACAAACTCTCCATATGTTTGGAATATTAATCAAATGAAGGAGGACACAACTCTATGTAACGAGAAAAACTTCCTAAGGTCATATTAGATCCCAATTCTTAGAGAAAACCCAAAAGGATGTGCTTTGTCCAATGGCGACTATCTTGTTGCCGATAAAAGATAATGTATATCTCATCCCCTCTTTTTGGAATATTTGATTTTTTTGTCTTTTTCAAATTTTTAACGAGCTTGAAAAAAATAAAAGAATGCTACATTACAAAGGAGGAACGAGTGTTGCAGGCAAGAAAAATAGTTCCCAGCGCATGGAACATACAAATGCTCAATGCAAGGAGACATGTGCAGGATAAGGAAACTCGATAAAATTCCTCCAAGGGCCAAGGTGTCAGATCACGAGGGAAAAAGTTCTACAAGGCTTGCATTTAAGGAATTATTTGAAAGTTTAGTTAATAGCAACATGAAGCCAAAATTAGGCCAAATATGCAAGGATGAGACATGGGATGCGATTAAGACACAACAAGACTCCTTCCATGTGAACTTTTACAAGCCCAAAGAAGGTAAGATCGATGGTTTTTCATGTTTAGAGAGTCTGAAAAACACTAAAAGAAGAGTCCAAAGTGTTTCTTTCTCATAATTAGTCCAGTCGGTTCAAAAAAGGGTAAAACGTATACTGTAAGGATGTCTCTTCAAAACTGTTTTAACAATTGTGACTGAGATAAGATCACTCGACTATATTTTCAATTTTAACGATTCTAAAAAGAGATTAACTATGGACTTGCAACCTTTTTCTAAGTTTAGTCTCCTTGGCCCTAAAATGTATAAAACACAACTTAAGATAACTCTCCTAGTGAGACAAGTCTCCCAAGGCATACCTTTTTCCTAGATAATCTATTGGCTGAAAAAGGGTTAAAATTATGCCAAATATATATTCATTCTAGACCAATTAACGAGTGTGAAAGGAACAAGTTCACTCGACGATATTTTCATATTTAGGAAACCTGAAAAGAGCTTAACTGTGGACTCTGAGGGGGTTCTGATAGCAGGCCCCTCTCTAGGTCCTATCTTACTTGAGGATATTCTTAGTATACCTGGTTCCCTACACACTCTACAAGGTTAAACTTTATTAAATATTTATAGTACCACTACTAGGCTCCCCTTCTTACTTCAGTGCCTTAACCAAGTTTCGATCTCCCCCTATGTTCATCAAATTCTTTCACTAACCTCCAATGAATCAAACCTGCCCATGTGCTTATCACTCGGTTTCTTTAGCATGCCACCATTCAACACATATGGTCACTCCCTTCAAAATCTTAAGAACCTAACACACAACCTTAAGCACTTTACAATTTCACTTCCCTTAACACACATGACTTCAAAGCGTGTCTAATATCTAAGCCCTTCATAACTTACAACACATAAAGACCCGAGAGTCTATTGCAATATGGAAAATGTGCTTATCCCCATTCTCCTCGATGCTTCCACATACCATGTGATCTCAACCCATGACCAAGACAATATCACAATGGCAACCCACAATACAAATATATGAACTGGTCTGAGTGCGATGTCACTTATCACTAGCCATGTTGCACCCATCTCACTCCCAAGGATCTCTTAGCAACCTCGCATCCTTGAGTGTGATATATCTTCTCATCTGTTCATCTCCCTTAGAACGCACAACTACCGTCAGTTCATGGTTTCACCTTCTTTGTCCAGAATTTTCCATATTCATTTTCCCATCTCTGCATACTAAACTCAAAACACTCTTCTTCTGTTAACAATAGAACAATAGAACTTCTTTAGTCTCCTTCTCATTAGTTTTGACCTTGCATGTATGGAAAAACACTTTGTTCGCCACCTCTCTAAACTCGGAACGATGTTTTGGTCTTTCCCTCGATCACTAGCATCATTATCACACAGTCAAATGCCCAATATGACTTCTTTGGATTTCTACAGAGAATGAGCTTCCTATAAGTCCTGCTCGAACCAATATAAACTGGAACCATATATAATGATTCTACCCAACCATTTATCCATGAATTGGAATCACATAGTGATTCTACCCAATTCCAATATTAGTTTCAGGCTCATACATGCACTGAAACCCTGCAAGCCCTTCCTTACACAGTAAAGGAATCTATTCACTAATTCATGATAGATTTCTCAATCATATTACATACAGATTGCAAAAGAGACAAAAATACCCACAACACTAATGAATCTCCTTCTCATTAAGAAAGCAAACTGTACATAAACTTCAAATACCCTGACATACTTTGTCTATCGCTTGAGACACATTCAATGGCCATTTTCTCCCTAAAATCCTCCCAAAGTTCTCTCCTTCTCTCCTCTCTCTCTACTCGAGCATTTCCAAAGCCTTACAAATCTGAGCTTATCTAGCTCTTCAACAGACTCCTACAAATAAGCTGCTAATTCTACTTTTAGAAAACTACATTTACATCCTCTATGACTCATTTAACTGCTAGTTATAAGCAATCTACTTCCCTAATCGAGTCATCCCATCTTTTAAGGGATTTTTTACATGACTCAACACTCACTAACACCTATTGTATTCTCTATCTATGCTCACTATGAAATAAAATGCTTTTTACATGAGATTTTACAATGCCTTGTTACAATAGGCCCCTCCTTGGGCTAATGTCTAGACCTAAAGGTCTGATCTTACATTTTGAACTTGACCTTGAAAGACAATTCTCCTGCATCATACTCCCAAAGTAGAAAGAAGACATGATCACCTGATCATGTACCTTCAGTCTTCATCTTTCCCTGGATCCCAAATTCTGTTTTGTTGTTGTCCATGAGTTTCATTGTCTACATTTCTCTATAGCTACAACCTTCCAGGCTTCCATACCTTATGTTGAAGTGCTCCACTATCCTTTCCTTCACTGTTATTTACTCTCCAATCAACTCCACAGTGGAATTCTTTCTTCATTCTGATGTAACTCTTCTTAGGTATCTGCATTAGTTCACATAGTTCATCTATATTTTCTTGCAATTCAGTCTTCTATTGCAAACAAATCTAACCTTCATTACTCTGCCACTGCATCTTATTGTACTTTATCCATTCTTCTCTAAACTACTGATTTTTTTTCTTCAAGTTTCCTTAATTCAATTTCTACTTTTGCTCTTGAGTTTACTCCAAATGTTGCCCCAAATATTGTTGCCACCCATACTTCCTTTATGTTTTTGTAAGCATCCCCCTCTATAATATCAAATTTATGTTTACTGTCTGCAAATTCACTTTCAAAAAGTAAATGACCTTCCAATACTCTGACTGCAGAAACATAATCACTCACACCTCCTTGTATACTAGAAATCATATCATAGATATTTGGAATAGCATCTTCTTTTGTCATCTCTACAACTTGAGACACCTTCTTCTTACTGACCGCAACCCTTAACAAACAGTTCAACAATTCACTTGTTACTTGATTCCTTTCAAGTACTTCATCAGTATGATGTTATTTAGTTTCAACATAACTCTCTTCCTCTTCCTTCTTGACAACATGCTATTGTTGTCCTTCAATTCTTTGACTGATTTTAGTAACCAGTTCAACTTCTTTCAGTTCTAAGACTAATTCCTCCATCACTGTGGTAGTCCTATATGTTTGTCCAACAATCTTTTTTTGGACACTTAGATAAGTGAATTCCTCTTTGTCCTCATCAAGAACAAGTTTCATCTCATGAAGCATAACTACTTCATCTCCATTGAAGTTACTCCCTTCATTAAATAAGGAATTTATGAATTCCTTCTGCTGCAACAAATCATCCTTGTCTTCTTCTGAAAGACACTCTTCATCATACCTTGCTTGACAACTTTCAACTTCACTCAAGACAACTCCAAGAGATGTGTTTCCTTCTGCAATACCTGCAAACACACTCAAATTGTCAATCTCAAAATCACAAGACATAATGGTCTTATTTGATGATTCAATCATCAAATCTTATTCTGGTTGTCCCAAGTCTTCTACAGGGCTCAGAAAATATTCAATGCTCTTCTTCTTAGCCTCCTCAACCATATCATCTGAATTCTTAATGTCTTCCTTTGCTTCATCCTGGTTTTGGCCATAATCATAGACCAAACTTCCCTTGTTTTCAACTTTTGTTGTATGCTGAAAAGAAACACCTTCTCTCAACTATGCATGTGCATTTACATGAGACTTAACTATCTCTTTTCCCTTTAAACTAGAATTAAGATTTTATCTGTCTTCTTCACTCCTTATGTCAATATCAGAAAATTGTCCTTCCTCATTAATTTCACCTGCAAACATACACAAGATATCAGTTTTAAGACATTGCGACCTCTTGGCCTCACTTGAAGTTTCAGTCTTCAAGTCTTCTCCTAGATACCCACTTTCCTTGAGAATATCATCTTCCCACTGAGTGTTCATTAGTTTCTTTTTCATCTTTTGTATCTTATGCCACCTCATGTTTCTTATCATAAGGAAGTCATACCTCTGGTATTCCTTCTCCTTCTGTAAAAACTCCATCATTACTTTCAGATGGACTTCTATCTCAACCTTCTCCCTCTCATAATCTTCATCACTTAATTGTCTCCATATGCCATTAAATTTGACATCTTCTTTCTGCACTCTGTGGTTGCTTCCTAATCCTCTGTTATGACTTTCAATGGTCATCTTCTTGATTTTCTTTCACTCCCTATGAGCTTCACTAGCCTATGCAGTAATAGCTGTCTCTGTGACAACTTACCTCACCAAGCCTTCTCTATACTTAGTCTTTTCACAAGTACTAGTCATCTATCTAGAACCCTCCTGAGCAATCCTCTTTGCTCCTTCTAGGATCACATATAAAAATCATCTGCACTTGAGGACACAACTATCCTCTTGTATTTCAATCACAACTGAAATACTAGGTTCTGTCCACACTCTTTCTTCTCTCAGAAACCCTTGCTAGTTTTCTTCATCATTGTTCCTAAAGGCTGTGATCTTCTTGCTGAGATGTTTACTAACTGCTATTACCTCTTTCCATAGCCTTGCACTGCTTCTCCCAAAGTAGTTATCTTGTCACTAACCTCATTTTTTAGGCTACAAGCCTCTTCCTCACTTGCATGCAAAGCTATTACACTTACAAATCCCCTTGCAAACTTCTTGCCTTCACAAAATCACTTCCTTGCTCTTTGTTTCTCTATTTATTTCCTTCACTAGAGTAAACTTAATCTCTTCCTGCTCTGATACCAATTGATAGCATGCCCCTCTCTAGCGCATGTCTTACCCAAGGATATTCTTAGTATGCATGGTTCCCTACACACTCTACAAGGTTAAACATTATTAAACCTTTATAGTACCACTACTAGGCTCTCCTTCTTACTTCAGTGCCTTAGCCAAGTTTGGATCTCCCCCTATGTTCATCAAATTCTTTCACTAACCTCTACTAACTCAAACCTTCCCATGTGCTTATCACTCGGTGTTTTTAGCACACCACCATTCAACACATATGGTCACTCCCTTCAAAAGATTAAGAACCTAACACACAACCTTAAGCGCTTTACAAGTTTGCTTCCCTTAACATACATGAATTCAAAGTGTGTCTAATATATAATCCCTCAGTGGCTTATCGCATTCAATAAAGCAACACACAAATACCTGAGAGTCTATCACAATATGGAAAAGGTGCTTATCCCCATTCTCCTTGACGCTTCCACATACCATGTGATCTCGACCCGTTACCAAGACGATATCACAATGGAAACCCACTATAAAATATATGAATTGGTTTGAGTGCGACGCCAATTATCACTATCCATGTGGCACCCATTGCACTCCCAAGGATCTCTTAGAAACCTCTCATCTCTGAGTGTGATATAGCTTCTCATCTGTCCATCTCCCTTAGAACACACAACTACCATCGGTTCATGGTTTCACCTTCTCTGCGTAGAATTTTCCATATTCATTTGCCCAGCTCTGCGTACTAAACTCAAAACACTCTGCTTCTCTTAAAAATAGAACAATAGAACTTCTTCAGTCTCCTTCTCATTAGTTTTGACCTTGCATGTATGGAAAAAAACTTTTTTCACCACCTCTCTAAACTCTAAACGATGTTTTGGTCTTTCCCTTGATCACTAGCATCATCATCACATAGTCAAACGCCCAATAGGAATTCTTTGGATTTCTACAGAGAATGAATTTCCTATAAGTCCTGCTCGAACCAGTATAAACTAGAACCATATATAATGATTCTACCCAACCATTTATCCATGAATTGGAATCACATAGTGATTCTACCCAATACCAATATTAGTTTCAGGCTCATACAGGCACTGAAACCATGCAAGCCCTTCCTTACACAGTAAAGGACTATATTCACTAATTCATCATAGATTTCTCAATCATATTACATACAGATTGAAAAAGAGACAAAAATACCCACAACATTGATGAATCTCCTTGTCATTAAGAAAGTAAATTGTACATAAACTTCAAAGACCCTGAACTACTCTGTTTATTGCTTGATACACATTCAATGGCCATTTTCTCCCTGAACTCCTCTCAAAGTTATCTCCTTCTCTCCTCTCTCTCTACTCGAGCATTTCCAAAGCCTTACAAATCTAAGCTTATCTAGCTCTTCAACAGACTCTTATAAATCAGCCGCTAATTCTATTTTTAGAAAACTACCTTTACATCTCCTATGACTCATTTAACTGCTAGATATAAGAAAGCTACTTCCCTAATCGAGTCATCCCATCTTTTAAGGGATTTTTTACATGAATCAACACTCACTAACACCTATTAGATTCTCTATCTATGCTCACTAAGAAATAAAATGCTTTTAACATGAGATTTTACAATGCCTTGTTACAATAGGCCCCTCCTTGGGTTGATGTCTAGACCTAAAGGTCTGATCTTACATTTTGAACTTGACCTTGAAAGCCAATGCTCCTGCATCAAGTTCCTTTTTCGTAGATAATCTCTTATTGAGATCAATTACCTCTTCCAAATTTTCCCTTTGCTTTCTGTTTTCCCAACTTTTTTTTTCCATTTCTTTTCCTTCTTCTATACCTACCCTCATTTCCCCTTTTATTTTCTCCCTTCTCCTTTCCCTTTCTAGTTACTATACTTAGTCATTTTTTGAAAACAATTGGTTCACGAGTTGACAGACTCGTAGATATTCATCTTCATCTATAATCCCATATTATGAGTCTGACCGGCCACCGTGTTACTCTATACTTAACCATTTTTTGCAATCGTGGGTTCGCAGGTTCAAGCTTTCATATCCCAAGTTCCGCGATATCCATTTTGCACGCAAAGATCCACGATATACATTATGACCGTCAGACTTGTCGCGTGTATCGATATCATAAATATTTCATTTCTCTTGTATCCAAGTCCGTCTAATTGCTCTCAACACTTAGCTTATTTTCTATCATTCTCAACCATAGGTTCACGGGTTCCTGGGTTGACAAAAGTTCCCAAATCCTAATTGCTCTTGTCTGTCCCTTCCACCTTTTTTATTTTCCCAATATGCATTTAGTATGGTTTAATGTTAATAACTCATCATGTAGGTTCTGTAAAGATCATCATTAACAAGCAAAGGGATTGATGATATTTCTCATTAAACCTTATTAAAGCATGATTTGCTGAAGATTATATTATTGTCGTCTCTCTCAAGCACTCATTTCAAATATTATTTGGATTAAAAGAACACTCTTGTAAACTTATGGAAGTAGCATCTTGAAAATAGTTTTGCAGTGATACTTTGAATACTTTGGGCGTGAGAACCAAAACTTTTAGTGGTCTAGGGTGTATTCTTACTATTCATCCCATTCTGCTCAGAAGGAAGTGATCTGGACATCCAAAATTGCTCATGCAAGGTGAGTCCCTGAGGTTTTCAACTGCAAGGAACTGGTTGCATGGTGCATTGAGAAATAGATAACGAGTCAGTGGATTATTTAACTTCAAGACCATTCCTTCATCTATCTTTCACCTCAAGTGTTCTGTAAGATGTTGAAGCTTCCTGAGACAACAATTTATTTAAAAGGAGAGGATTGTAGGGATTTACTAAAAAAGAATGACAATGTCCTGGACCTCTTGCCTGAGTTCTTGGAGAATCCCATGGTTTTCCCTGAAGACATTACCAGGTTGCAAGTCTATTCGTTCAAAAACCCCTTTCGGGAAATTGCTTGGTTGTTCACGAGGGTGACATGCCAAGAAAGTACCGCTAACATTTCCCGCATGATTCTTTATATATTATATTTTACATTCAAAGAGAAATCTATTTTTGATTGGGGAAAACCGATTTCCATTGAAACTCCTCCCAATTGTCACAGTACAAAAAAGACAATAAATTATTTATGGCTTCTTATTTGGTGTTTGCGATAACATTTTGTTGTCAATTTCCAAAATTCTCTATCTGTAGGAGGGTAAACTGTGAACTTGACCCAATTACCTTCTGTTACCAAGCATTTTGGAGACACAAAGCCTCTTTGCATTTCTATAAAGTTTTCAATGATTTTGTTTCAGTTTTCAAAGGACTATTGTTTGGAAAAGATACCACGAGAATATCCGACCAGGAAAATAAATTCTTGGATAAAAAGGGGACGTTGGAGCAAATGGAAAATCACAATGTTATCAGGATTTTCGTTTCTAAGGAAAATCCCTCTTTTCTTCCATGCCATGTATCTGATAAAAAAATTATTATAGAATTCACAAGGTAGTAATTTATGGCTGCACTTTTTCCAAGAGAAACGAAAAAATCAATTCATACCCTTTCCTTGGAAAATTGGGGACTTTATATTCAGGAATATAAACAAAATAAATGAATTTGCAAACCACTTCCACAATCTGAATCTGAAATATGCTTAACAGATAAATGGGTTCAACCCTAATATAATTTTCATGGAACATATGCTGGCAGTATGATTCAAAAATTCATTTATTCATACTATTCTGAGTGAAGAAGAAGACAATAATTGAGGTGTTCATGCTCACAATGTTGCTGACTTGGAGACAATACTTAGTACTAATTAATTTTACAAGCAGAAAGGAAAGGGTCCCAATGATAAGAGTGCTTAGTCCCCAACTGTCACTCCTAAGACTACCACATATTGGAGCAACACTCCAATGGACCACCCAACCAGGAAAGTTACCAAAACAAGTTCCAGCGGCGGAGGAGAAAAGAATCCCTCGTCGGGAAAAATCAAGAACTCACACAAGCTTCCTCTGAAAAAAAAAAAGAGGAAAAATTTTGTGCAAGAGGAAGAACACTACCGCATAGAAAGTGACATCAACAACTTCTCCCTTGAAGATATGGAGCTCGAGGAGGATATCGAGAAAATGTTTCCCACAATGGATCAACCAGGGAATGTGGCCCATCAGAATTCATCATTGGAAATCACTGAGAATGAGATCGTCAATGAGGAAGAGTCATTTTCTTTTTAGAGTGTTGTCTTTGATAGGGAATCCAAGAAATTGATTATTGAAAAAGATGATGTGAATAATAAGAAAGGAAAATCTCGTTTAGATCTTGACCTAAGAGATATGAGGTATTCCCATATTTATGGAATTCATAGAGAAATCGGGGATGCCCTGTATGACTCCATTGGTGGTCTTAAAGCGGAAAACACGAAGTTGAAAGAAAGGATCAAGGAACTGGAAGATGCCTTAATGCCTCTTCCACTTCTTGCGAGTCCTTTGAAAATAGTCGAACCCACCACACCCGATGCTAAATTAAAAGGATCCTCAAGCATACTTACATCATCCAGAAGCTACGTGGAAATAAAAATCAAGAAAATAATGGAATTGATCATAGAGGCATGGGAAACTTCGAAAAACATTGCTTCTTTTGGATCTAGGGTGCATGCCTTCCACGAGTATTTGCAAGCCGACCTGAAAAATGAAGAATTTTTTTACCTTGATGTTGTACTACCCTTTGGAAATAGAGTTTCCAACGTGACAAAACTAAGGAGAAGAGAGGAGGATTTTCCCTCTCCAATCCAGATAAAACAATTGAACACGTGCTGGAAAGAAAACATAAAAAAAATTGAAAAATATTGTTCAAGCATGCAACCAAGATATATCAAAGAGGGAAGAATTATTCAACAGGATCATGAAAATAGACTTAGCCGGAAGTACTAATGAAGTACAACACCCCAAACTAATCCTCAAATCGATATTCCTAACAAAGCAACAATTTGAAGAACAACTTGATATTTTTAAAGGGTTGTCAGTTGAAAAGTTCTATGGTTTACTTGAATATGATGAGGAAGACATAGACAATTGGCTAGTGGACTAATCCATGAAGAATCATGACATTGAGTAAGCATTACATGGAATTTCCCTTGATCGAAGAGACTTGGAGGGTGAGTTATTCAACATCAAAATTCGACATGAAATCAACAGTGCACCAATGAAAAGTTATATTGAAGAATGGTTCAATAAAGCTATCGATAAATTGACCAACGAGGGGCAAGAAACAATTGAGATGGTTCCTATAACCGTTAATGAAGACAATAAAAGGACACTAGCAATCAAGTGAAAATAAGGAGAGACCATCATAGTAAGTTTATGTTGTTCACATCTTTCTTTCTTTATCAAGTCCTTCATCTAGTTACTCTGCTTATTTGAATAGAAAGGTTTAACCAAAGACTGATAACTTCTCTTTTCTTCTTACTAGGTCTTACTATTCTTTTACCACCCACCATCTTACTTCTACAAGATTCATTCTTGTGTATATTTTCTTTCTAGTCCACGAGAGCCCCAATCCCAGTCTTTAAGACAAACCCATTTTAAATTTCAAAGAATATATAACAAACTATATATTTTTTAGAAATTTCAAGAGAGCTATTTTGGGATCAGTTTCAACTATTCTTTGTAACTATGAGTTTTGAGTATAAAGTATTTTAGATTGATCTATCATTATCTTTATTTGATATGCCAATGTGTCCACTCTGTTAAATTTCTCTTATGCATGCAGATCATCTTCTTTTTATTCTTATGTGATCAAAAATATTTATTTTAAACTATGATGGATGTGAGAAAATTTTGCTTATTTTCTTTAAATGTGTGAATGTGTGCGGTTCCTAGTCCATTCTCAGGAACTTTCTTTAAAAAGAAAAGGAAAAAATTCTCGTTTATCTTTCTTACAATCTTTATATTTATTTGATTACCACAACGAACTTTTGTCAAGTCTCATATTCTAAATATCTAGAATCCCAAGAAAATATTAAAGTAAAGAGGAGTGCCACCTCTATAAAAACACAAGGGGATTTACATCCTTGTCAGGTTGTCATTTCGGTCCTAACGGATTCAAGTGTCAACATTTTTGGCGACCATACTAGGGAATGAATTGAAATTTGGAACCTGGTCTAGCATATTTGAAAAATATATGACTTTGCCCCAGGATGATCAACCCCACTTTGAAATTGGATTGAATAATCAATGAAGCATCTTACACCAGCTATACAATCTGGTAATAAAAACATCTGAGACCCAAGAGTATTTAGAAAGGTCCTGGAACATCTTAGTCCAATAAGAATAAAGAGAAATCCTCCGGAGACAGAGGAGAGATGAACGAAAAGACCGAAGAAACCAAAGGCTAGCAAGAGTAGCACAAGGACAAGGTCAGGATTGAAACTGAACGAATACAGAGGACCCATTACCAACAGTAAAAGTAAGCAAATATGTATTCTACGAAGTTAGAACAATATTCCTAGAACCTCTCCGGATATGGCAAAAACAAATGAACAACCACGAGAAGGGCCACATGTAGGTGGAAGAGATCCAACAAGAAATCAAGAAAATCTAAGGTTTGAAAATCGACGAAGAATAAGAGATTCCCATTAGAATCTTTTAGGTGAGCAACATGATCTCGTTGTTCTTCCTAAAGATACCTTAAAATAATTTTCTGGACATGGAGAAATCGATGCAAAGAGGCACCTTCACTTATTTCTTGATGTTTGTGATTTTCACCGTGTTGAGTATGGCGATGTCATGGTAAGGTTATTTATGCAAACCCTATCAGGAAGAGCGTATGAATGGTATACAATATTACCCAGTAGATCAATTCGCTCATTTAATGACCTCAAAGACATGTTACTGAATATGTTTGCCCCTCCAATTCCTTATCATACTCTTCTCACCGATTTCAACTAGATTGGCTTGAGGAAGAATGAAAGAATACAATATTTTAATCTCAGATTCAATAAAACCTTGAGTAAAATTCCAGAAGATAAAAGACCCAATGACCCAGTCGTACTCGATTGTTATAAGAATGCAATGCCCCTGAATGTGAAATATTCTATCAGAACATCCCAAATGAATACTTTGGAGAAGGAAATGACTAAAGACATTGATATGGAAGAAATTATGATTGAAACGGGTTTCGACCCCGACATTATACTGGGAAAAGTACAAAGGCAGTTGGGAGGATTAAGTATTGATAATCAAGGAGCCTCCAATTCAATAAATAACGAATAATTCAAGCCATGAAGGGCTCAAAATCAAACAATTGGAGGAGGATTTTTCAAGGGAACCATACCAGATGTAAAGGTAGACCCTGCGGTGGCACAATAAACTAAGCAAAGAATTGAAATTACAAAAATGAATAGAACTATCAAATAGATGTAGAATGAGATAACTGGACTAAGGAGGGGAGACAATTATGTGGAAAATAAGGAACCCTCCCCAAGAAAACAGAGTGAAGTTTGAAAAAATGGATAATCCGCAAAGACCAAGGCTTCCCAGGAAACCTACTCCTAATGCAGTTGTTCTAGATGATGTATATGATGAGAAAATAATTGAGAAAGAGAACTATTAATCACTTGATGAAATTTCTAAAACTGTGTAGATGGATAGATGAGAGATGTCAATGTATATATTTTAAGAAGGCGACAATGACCCCAACTTGCAAGAAAATGTCTCCTAGAAAAGAGGATTAGTAAATAGATCCAAGAATAAGAATGAATCTAAAAAAGAAAACGGAAAGGATAAAGAAAAAACAAATGAGAAAAGGGAAAATGAGAAAGTGACGGATAACGTTGGAAGTAAAAGGCAACACCTAATGTTAAACTCCACTCAGATGACATATAATTTCATATAGGAATTTAAGTCAATTAAGGATAACTCTATCTTTTACAGAAGTGGTGAATATTCGCCAACAAAGGGAAAACATTTTGAAATTGTTGGACGATCCATTTGAAAGAGCATAAGTTGTGGTTACCAGTCCGAAACAAAGCCAGAAGTAGTCAACTACCAAGTTGAGAGGTAAAATTCCTCTCTTTTACATTTCAATTGAAAATCATGATGTTGCACTGCATAATTGTTTAGTTGACACTTGCATGACAAATAATATCTTGCCACTAGCGGTCACGGAGGCATTGGGCATGATTTATACCAAATATTACAAAATTGGTGAAAGTATATATGCAATTGATTCTAGAAAAGTGCCAGCTTATGGAGAAATCAAGGAATTTTATGCTTGGATCACGACAACCCCCCATATCATTATAGTTTTCAATATTATTGTGGTATATCTTCCTCCGACATATGGAGTTGTTCTGGAAAGATATTGGACATCCATGATTGGGGGATATATAATGAAAGATGGAATTTGCATGATGTTTCCAGGAAAATAAGGAGCAATGATTAAGGTACCCTGTGAACCCATGAAACCTTTCTCTTTCAAGAAGAAGGATAATGAATTAATTGAAGATTATATAGACGTCGGGATTGGAAACTATGCTATCCTAGGCATGGAACATAATGAAATCCTAGAGCAAGTTTAAGATACAGAGAATCAAGAATGTCAATTTAAAGGCTATTGGAGGATGTCATTCGATGGAGCTTGTTCAAACTGTAGGAGAAGAGTTGGAATTGTTCTTATGAGTCCAATTAAGATTGTGCATCCACATGATATTAGACTGGAATTTTCATATACTAATGATGGAGCAGAATATGAAGCCTTGATTCAGGGGATGATTCTTGCAAAATAAATGAAGATAGAAATTCTAATTGTGATTGGCGACTCCGAGTTGGTGATTAATCAGGTCACCCAGAGGTATAAAATCAAGAAGGAAATACTTAAGTTATATTTCAAAAGAGTTAATGAATTGATGGAATCTTTCAGTTCTTTCAACATTTATTTCATTCCAAGGGACAAGAATCATAAGGCAGATTCATTGGCCTTGGTGGCCTCATTGTCAAACCTAGACGATATACACATCAAAACATATTTTCAACTAGAGAGAGTGTTCCGACCTTCTGTACCCGATAACATGGAATATTTTCAAGTGTTTGAGAATGATGAACAACTAGAATTTTTTTTGTTTAACGATGATGATGATGATGATGAAGAATACCACATGTCTATTGTTCCTAAAGATTATACAATCCGAGTCTCTTTTTATGAAAGATTATCATGCTAAGAATCTCCTGGAAAAAGTTTCAATTCGAAAAGTGCAAGAAACAAGAAAGGTCAATATTGGAACTGACAGTTCCGCAAAATATGCCAGCTTGTGATTTGATTGCACCACTGAGGAAGTTGATCAATATGTTGCATTGTTTAAAGAATACCTTGATGTATTCACATGAACCTATGATGATTTTAAATATTATGATAAACAAATATTCCAACACATCATTCCTTTGAGAGAAGAAGCAAAACGTGTCAAGAAAAAAATAAGGGTGATGAACCCCAAACTGAAACCTATGGTAAAGATTGAACTGGAGAAGTTTAAAAAGGTCGAAATAATATATCCCATTAGACATTCCGACTGGCTTTCAATTCCCGTGATAGTAAGAAAGAAGACCGGATAAATCCAAATGTGTGTCAATTTCAGATATCTTAACAAAGAAAACATAAAGGATAACTTTACTTTACCTAATATGGAATTCCTTCTCCAACAAGTCACTGGATCAGCCTGCATGTCCTTGTTGGATGGTTTTTCTGGATATAACCAAGTCTTGGTTGCTGAGGAAGATAGGGAAAATACAACATTCATAACACCTTGGGAGACATATGCATATGCTAGAATTCCCTTTGGTTTGAATAATTATGGAGCCACATTCCAGAGGGCCATGCATTCAGTGGGTTGATAGGAAAATTCATGGCAGACTATCAAGATGACTTGACAGTGCATTCAAAAACAAGGGGTGATCATATCCATCACTTGAGAAACATTTTTGAGATATGTAGATATATGGTGTCTCTCTAAATCCAAAGAAATGTTTATTCCCTATAACTCAAGGTAAAATAGTGGGTCATATTGTGTGCAAGGAAGGGATTTGCATCGATCCAGAAAGAGCTAAAGCAATAAATGAACTAAACCCTTCGTCATCCAAGAAAGGAGTTCAATCATTTTTCAGCAAGATCAATTTTGTGCGAAGATTTGTTCCTGACTATGCAAGTAGTGTGAAGCCGATCAATATGTTATTGAAAAAGGAGGAGAGGCTTGAATGGATAGTGGACACCCAAGAATATTTCAATAATATCAAAAGATCATTTACCACAGCTCCAATCCTCATTAGTCCATATTTTCAAAGGGATTTCATCATCTATTCGTTCACCATAGAAACAATTGTTGCATCTGTTCTTACTCAAAGGAATACCAAGAGTGAAGAACTCCCAATAAGTTTCATGAGAAAAACCCTCCATGATTATGAATTGAGATATTTAGAACTTGAAAATAAAGCCTTATCTCTTGTAAAAGCGGTGGTACAATTTCGAACATACATACTAAATTCTCATGCTATTTCTTATGTTCCATCATCGCCAGTGAAAATGCTTCTGAATCAACAATTGAGAGAAGGAAAATGGGTTAACTGGCTGGAAAAGATACAAGAATATGATATTGAAATTAAACCTTTAAAGGATGTCAAAGGACAAGGTTTATGCAAGATCATCGCGATTAGTGATTCTGTGTGTGGAATGATTTCAATTTCAGTAGGAGAACCATTGACTGATTCATAATGGTACGAAAACATTGTATTTTACTTGAGGTATGGGAATTTTCTTGTCACCATGAACCCTAAAGAGTGGAGAACATCGAAGATGAAGGAAAACCAATATGTGTTGATTGTTGATATACTTTTCAGGAGGAATTATGATGGTATACTACTAAGATGCATTGATGAAAACCAAGCCCAAGAACTAATGAGAGAATTCCATGAAGGAATATGCAGTGGACACTTTGCACCTACCGCCACCACCCATAAGATAATAAGGGTTGGGTTTTATTGGCCATCAATCTTTAGAGACTCATATGGCACAATAAGGAAGTTGTATCATGCCAACAGTTTTCAAGGAAAATCAAGAAATATTCGATGTCGTTACAACCCATAATTTTAGAACAACCATTCTCTCAATGGGGACATGATGTCGTCGGGCCAATAAATCCAAAGTCGAGAAAGGGACACATGTACATTCTGACTGCTACAGATTATTTTACAAAATGGCCAGAGGTAGTGGCATTAAAAAGGGTTGATTATCAAGAGTTAATCAAGGTCCTTTAAGATAATATTTTTTCAATATTTGGTGTCCTAGATAAATTTATCACTGATAATGGTTCGATTTTCATTGGTTCAAATTTTACAAAATTTTATGGAGAATATGGAATTATTATGGGTCAATCATAAAACTATTATCCACAAGGCAATGGTCTTTCAAAATCCACGAATAAGACACTCATATAGATATTAAATAAAACTATTGACAAGAACCAAAGGAATTGGCATCTAAAGCTAATTGATGCAATGTGGGCGAGCAGAAAAAATCCAAAGGACAACACTAGGATGTCCCCGTATACATTAGTTTATGGGAAAGAAGTGAAAATTCCAATTATTCTAGAACTTAATGCCTTGAATTTCGTGGTTAATATAGAAGATACAAGAGACAATTCACCTATCCAAAGGAGGATCAACCAGTTGTTGAAATTGGAAGAAGAACAAAGCAAATCCTTAAATTGAAATTCTCAGAGACAACAAAGTATCAAAATATATTTTGATCAGAGTGCAACTGTAAAAAAAAATTAGAAGGGAGAACTGGTGTTACTTTGGAACAAGGCTAGGGAGAAACCATCGATGCATACAACGTTCAAAGCACTCTAAATTGGATGTTGAGATTCAACAAGAAGATCCTAGTGAAAATTATGCACCTACACTAGGATGGAGCCTCAGGCTATTTTTAGATGGAAGTCTATTTTTAGATGATGTGCAAATTCTATTTATAGATGATGTCTATTTATAGATGGTGAGCGAATTCTATTTATAGATGTATGTCGACTATTATTATCCCTTAATAATAGTTGGACAATAAATATTAGTCTATTCTCAATGAGCACTTGGAAATA
>JASDQU010012620.1:353455-371144 GCA_032191745.1 Picea mariana
TACATCTCAAAATCATTTGAAGAGATACAAGTACAATATGGTATACATATTCAAGAAGCATCGATGCCTATGGTTGGATATGAGGACTTCATGGCTCGAGAAAAAATTTCAAGATCTTCAAAACTCATGTAGGAGTACAATAGTAGTGTAATACTCACTACTTTGAGGTTTTTTACATGTTGTTGGGGAAAGACAATAAGATATCGATGATCAGGCATAAAACTTCATTGAAGTTGAATCCGAACTTGACTGGACTCTCAGAATGGATGACTCATGAAGGTCAAGATCTCAAATGCAGAAAAAACATGACAAAATGATGAGACTCGGGAAACATAGTATTGGCATAAGTCTGTGATACAGGAGGCACCACAAACTCTCCATATGTTTGGAATATTAATCAAATGAAGGAGGACACAACTCTATGTAACGAGAAAAACTTCCTAAGGTCATACTAGATCCCAATTCTTGGAAAAAAACCAAAAGGATGTGCTTTGTCCAATGGCGACTATCTTGTTGTCGATAAAAGAGAATGTATATCTCATCCCCTCTTTTTGGAATATTTGATTTTTTTGTCTTTTTCAAATTTTTAACGAGCTTGAAAAAAATAAAAGAATGCTACATTACAAAGGAGGAACGAGTGTCGCAGGCAAGAAAAATAGTTCCCAGCGCATGGAACATACAGATGCTCAATGCAAGGAGACATGTGCAGGATAAGGAAACTCGAGAAAATTCCTCCAAGGGTCAAGGTGTTAGATCACGAGGGAAAAAGTGCTACAAGGCTTGCATTTAAGGAATTATTTGAAATAGCAACATGAAGCCAAAATTAGGCCAAATATGAAAGGATGAGACATGGGATGCGATTAAGACACAACAAGACTCCTTCCATGTGAACTTTTACAAGCCCAAAGAAGCTAAGATCGATGGTTTTTCATGTTTAGAGAGTTTGAAAAACACTAAAAGAAGACTCCAAAGTGTTCATTTCTCATAATTAGTCCAGTCAATTCAAAAAAGGGTAAAACGTATACTGTAAGGATGTTTCTTCAAAATTGTTTTAACAATTGTGACTGAGATAAGATCACTCGACTATATTTTCAATTTTAACGATTCTAAAAAGAGATTAACTATGGACTCGCAACCTTTTTCTAAGTTTAGTATCCTTGGCCCTAAAATGTATAAAACACAACTTAGGATAACTCTCCTAGTGAGACAAGTCTCCCGAGGCATACCTTTTTCCTAGATAATCTATTGGCCGAAAAAGGGTTAAACTTATGCCAAATATATATTCATTCTAGACCAATTAACGAGTGTGAAAGGAACAAGTTCACTCGACGATCTTTTCATATTTAGGAAACCTGAAAAGAGCTTAACTGTGGACTCTGAGGGGGTTCTGATAGCAGGCCCCTCTCTAGGTCCTGTCTTACTCGAGGATATTCTTAGTATACCTGGTTCCCTACACACTCTACAGGGTTAAAATTTATTAAATCTTTATAGTACCACTACTAGGCTCCCCTTCTTACTTCAGTTCCTTAGCCAAGTTTCGATCTCCCCCTATTTTCATCAAATTCTTTCACTAACCTCCAATGAATCAAACCTTCCCATGTGCTTATCACTCGGTTTCTTTAGCACGCCACCATTCAACACATATGGTCACTCCCTTCAAAATCTTAAGAACCTAACACACAACCTTAAGCACTTTACAAGTTCACTTCCCTTAACACACATGACTTCAAAGTGTGTCTAATATCTAAGCCCTTAGTAACTTATCGCATTCAATCAAACAACACATAAAGACTTGAGAGTCTATTGCAATATGGAAAATGTGCTTATCCCCATTCTCCTTGACGCTTCCACATACCATGTGATCTCGACCCGTGACCAAGACGATATCGCAATGGCAACCCACAATACAAATATATGAACTGGTCTGAGTGCGATGTCACTTATCACTAGCCATGTTGCACCCATATCACTCCCAAGGATCTCTTAGCAACCTCGCATCCTTGAGTGTGATATATCTTCTCATCTGTTCATCTCCCTTAGAATGCACAACTACCGTCAGTTCATGGTTTCACCTTCTTTGTCCAGAATTTTCCATATTCATTTTCCCATCTCTGCGTACTAAACTCAAAACACTCTTCTTCTCTTAACAATAGAACAATAGAAATTCTTTAGTCTCCTTCTCATTAGTTTTGACCTTGCATGTATGGAAAAACACTTTGTTCGCCACCTCTCTAAACTTGGAACGATGTTTTGGTCTTTCCCTCGATCACTAGCATCATTATCGCACAGTCAAATGCCCAATATGACTTCTTTGGATTTCTACAGAGAATGAACTTCCTATAAGTCCTGCTCGAACCAATATAAACTGGAACCATATATAATGATTCTACCCAACCATTTATCCATGAATTGGAATCACATAGTGATTCTACCCAATTCCAATATTAGTTTCAGGCTCATACAGGCACTGAAACCCTGCAAGCCCTTACTTACACATTAAAGGACTCTATTCACTAATTCATGATAGATTTCTCAATCATATTACATACACTTTGCAAAAGAGACAAAAATACCCACAACACTTATGAATCTCCTTCTCATTAAGAAAGTAGACTGTACATAAAATTCAAATACCCTGACATACTCTGTCTATCGCCTGAGACACATTCAATGGCCATTTTCTCCTTGAAATCCTCCCAAAGTTCTCTCCTTCTCTCCTCTCTCTCTACTCAAGCATTTCCAAAGCCTTACAAATCTGAGCTTATCTAGCTCTTCAACAAACTCCTACAAATAAGCTGCTAATTTTACTTTTAGAAAACTACATTTACATCCTCTATGACTCATTTAACTACTATTTATAAGCAATCTACTTCCCTAATCGAGTCATCCCATCTTTTAAGGGTATTTTTACATGACTCAACACTCACTAACACCTATTATATTCTCTATCTATGCTCACTACGAAATAAAATGCTTTTTACATGAGATTTTACAATGTCTTGTTACAATAGGCCCCTCCTTGGGCTGATGTCTAGACCTAAAGGTCTGATCTTACATTTTGAACTTGACCTTGAAAGACAATTCTCCTGCATCATACTCCCAAACTAGAAAGAAGACATGATCACCTGATCATGTACCTTCAGTCTTCATCTTTCCCTGGATCCCAAATTTTGTTTTGTTGTTGTCCATGAGTTTCATTGTCTACATTTCTCTTTAGCTACAACCTTCCAGGCTTCCATACCTTATGTTTAAGTGCTGCACTATCCTTACCTTCACTGTTATTTACTATCCAATCAACTCCACAGTGGACTACTTTCTTCATTCTGATGTAACTCTTCTTAGGTATCTGCATTAGTTCACATAGTTTATCTATATTTTCTTGCAATTCAGTCTTCTATTGCAAACAAATCTAACCTTCATTACTCTTCCACTACATCTTATTTTACTTTATCCATTCTTCTCTAAACTACTGATTTTTTTTCTTCAAGTTTCCTTAATTCAATTTTTACTTTTTCTCTTGAGTTTACTCCAAATGTTGCCCCAAATATTGCTGCCACCCATACTTCCTTTATGTTTTTGTAAGCATCTCCCTCTTTAATATCAAATTTATGTTTACTGTCTGCAAATTCACTTTCAAAAAGTAAATGACCTTCCAATACTCTGACTGCAGAAACATAATCACTCACACCTCCCTATATACTAGAAATCACATCATAGATATGTGGAATAGCATCTTCTTTTGTCTTCTCTACAACTTGAGACACCTTCTTCTTACTGACTGCAACCCTTAACAAACAGTTCAACAATTCACTTGTTACTTGATTTCTTTCAAGTACTTCATCAGTATGATGTTATTTAGTTTCAACATAACTCTCTTCCTCTTCCTTCTTGACAACATGCCATTGTTGTCCTTCAATTCTTTGACTGATTTTAGTAACCAGTCCAGCTTCTTTCAGTTCTAAGACTAATTCCTCCATCACTGTGGCAGTCCTATATGTCTATCCAACAATCTTTTTTTGGACACTTAGATAAGTCAATTCCTCTTTGTCCTCATCAAGAACAAGTTTCATCTCATGAAGCATAACTACTTCATCTCCATTGAAGTTACTCCCTTCATTAAATAAGGAATTTATGAATTCCTTCTGCTGCAACAACTCATCCCTGTCTTCTTCTGAAAGACACTCTTCATCATACCTTGCTTGACAACTTTCAACTTCACTCAAGACAACTCCAAGAGATGCGTTTCCTTCTGCAATACCTGCAAACACACTCAAATTGTCAATCTCAAAATCACAAGACATAATGGTCTCATTTGATGATTCAATCATCAAATCTTATTCTGGTTGTCCCAAGTCTTCTACAGGGATCAGAAAATATGCAATGCTCTTCTTCTTAGCCTCCTCAACCATATCATTTGAATTCTTAATGTCTTCCTTTGCTCCATCCTGGTTTTGGCCATAATCATAGACCAAACTTCCCTTGTTTTCAACTTTTGTTATATGCTGAAAAGAAACACCTTCTCTCAACTATGCATGTGCATTTACATGAGACTTAACTATCTCTTTTCCCTTTAAACTAGAATTAATATTCTATCTGTCTTCTTCACTCCTTATGTCAATATCAGAAAATTGTCCTTCCTCATTAATTTCACCTGCAAACATACACAAGATATCAGTTTTAAGACATTGTAACCTCTTGGCCTCACTTGAAGTTTCAGTCTTCAAGTCTTCTCCCAGATACCCACTTTCCTTGAGAATATCATCTTCCCACTGAGCATTCATCAGTTTCTTTTTCATCTTTTGTAGCTTATGCCACCTCATGTTTCTTATCATAAGGAAGTCATACCTATGGTCTTCCTTCTCCTTCTGTAACAACTCCATCATTAATTTCAGATGGACTTCTATCTCAACCTTCTCCCTCTCATAATCTTCATCACTTAATTGTCTCCATATGCCATTAAATTTGACATCTTCTTTCTGCACTTTGTGGTTTCTTCCTAATCCTTTGTTATGAATTTCAATGGTCATCTTATTGAGTTTCTTTCACTCCCTATGAGCTTCACTAGCCTCTACAGTAATATCTCTCTCTGTGACAACTTACCTCACCAAGCCTTCTCTATACTTAGTCTTTTCGCAATTACTGGTCCTCTATCTAGAACCCTCCTGAGCAATCCTCTTTGCTCCTTCTAGGATCACATCCAAAAATCATCTACACTTGAGGACACAACTATCCTCTTGTATTTCAATCACAACTGAAATACTAGGTTCTGTCCACACTCTTTCTTCTCTCAGAAACCCTTGCTAGTTTTCTTCATCATTGTTCCTAAAGGATGTGATCTTCTTGCTGAGATGTTTACTAACTGCTATTACCTCTTTCCATAGCCTTGCACTTCTTCTCCCAAAGTAGTTATCTTGTCACTAACCTCATTTTTTAGGCTACAAGCCTCTTCCTCACTTGCATGCAAAGCTATTACACTTACAAATCCCCTTGCAAACTTCTTGCCTTCACAAAAGCACTTCCTTGCTCTTTGTTTCTCTATTTATTTCCTTCACTAGAGTAAACTTACTCTCTTCCTACTCTGATACCAATTGATAGCAGGCCCCTCTCTAGCGCCTGTCTTACCCAAGGATATTCTTAGTATGCATGGTTCCCTACACACTCTACAAGGTTAAACATTATTAAACCTTTATAGTACCACTACTAGGCTCTCCTTCTTACTTCAGTGCCTTAGCCAAGTTTGGATCTCCCCCTATGTTCATCAAATTCTTTCACTAACCTCTACTAACTCAAACCTTCCCATGTGCTTATCACTCGGTGTTTTTAGCACACCACCATTCAACACATATGGTCACTCCCTTCAAAAGATTAAGAACCTAACACACAACCTTAAGCGCTTTACAAGTTTGCTTCCCTTAACATACATGAATTCAAAGTGTGTCTAATATATAATCCCTCAGTGGCTTATCGCATTCAATAAAGCAACACACAAATACCTGAGAGTCTATCACAATATGGAAAAGGTGCTTATCCCCATTCTCCTTGACGCTTCCACATACCATGTGATCTCGACCCGTTACCAAGACGATATCACAATGGAAACCCACTATAAAATATATGAATTGGTTTGAGTGCGACGCCAATTATCACTATCCATGTGGCACCCATTGCACTCCCAAGGATCTCTTAGAAACCTCTCATCTCTGAGTGTGATATAGCTTCTCATCTGTCCATCTCCCTTAGAACACACAACTACCATCGGTTCATGGTTTCACCTTCTCTGCGTAGAATTTTCCATATTCATTTGCCCAGCTCTGCGTACTAAACTCAAAACACTCTGCTTCTCTTAAAAATAGAACAATAGAACTTCTTCAGTCTCCTTCTCATTAGTTTTGACCTTGCATGTATGGAAAAAAACTTTTTTCACCACCTCTCTAAACTCTAAACGATGTTTTGGTCTTTCCCTTGATCACTAGCATCATCATCACATAGTCAAACGCCCAATAGGAATTCTTTGGATTTCTACAGAGAATGAATTTCCTATAAGTCCTGCTCGAACCAGTATAAACTAGAACCATATATAATGATTCTACCCAACCATTTATCCATGAATTGGAATCACATAGTGATTCTACCCAATACCAATATTAGTTTCAGGCTCATACAGGCACTGAAACCATGCAAGCCCTTCCTTACACAGTAAAGGACTATATTCACTAATTCATCATAGATTTCTCAATCATATTACATACAGATTGAAAAAGAGACAAAAATACCCACAACATTGATGAATCTCCTTGTCATTAAGAAAGTAAATTGTACATAAACTTCAAAGACCCTGAACTACTCTGTTTATTGCTTGATACACATTCAATGGCCATTTTCTCCCTGAACTCCTCTCAAAGTTATCTCCTTCTCTCCTCTCTCTCTACTCGAGCATTTCCAAAGCCTTACAAATCTAAGCTTATCTAGCTCTTCAACAGACTCTTATAAATCAGCCGCTAATTCTATTTTTAGAAAACTACCTTTACATCTCCTATGACTCATTTAACTGCTAGATATAAGAAAGCTACTTCCCTAATCGAGTCATCCCATCTTTTAAGGGATTTTTTACATGAATCAACACTCACTAACACCTATTAGATTCTCTATCTATGCTCACTAAGAAATAAAATGCTTTTAACATGAGATTTTACAATGCCTTGTTACAATAGGCCCCTCCTTGGGTTGATGTCTAGACCTAAAGGTCTGATCTTACATTTTGAACTTGACCTTGAAAGCCAATGCTCCTGCATCAAGTTCCTTTTTCGTAGATAATCTCTTATTGAGATCAATTACCTCTTCCAAATTTTCCCTTTGCTTTCTGTTTTCCCAACTTTTTTTTTCCATTTCTTTTCCTTCTTCTATACCTACCCTCATTTCCCCTTTTATTTTCTCCCTTCTCCTTTCCCTTTCTAGTTACTATACTTAGTCATTTTTTGAAAACAATTGGTTCACGAGTTGACAGACTCGTAGATATTCATCTTCATCTATAATCCCATATTATGAGTCTGACCGGCCACCGTGTTACTCTATACTTAACCATTTTTTGCAATCGTGGGTTCGCAGGTTCAAGCTTTCATATCCCAAGTTCCGCGATATCCATTTTGCACGCAAAGATCCACGATATACATTATGACCGTCAGACTTGTCGCGTGTATCGATATCATAAATATTTCATTTCTCTTGTATCCAAGTCCGTCTAATTGCTCTCAACACTTAGCTTATTTTCTATCATTCTCAACCATAGGTTCACGGGTTCCTGGGTTGACAAAAGTTCCCAAATCCTAATTGCTCTTGTCTGTCCCTTCCACCTTTTTTATTTTCCCAATATGCATTTAGTATGGTTTAATGTTAATAACTCATCATGTAGGTTCTGTAAAGATCATCATTAACAAGCAAAGGGATTGATGATATTTCTCATTAAACCTTATTAAAGCATGATTTGCTGAAGATTATATTATTGTCGTCTCTCTCAAGCACTCATTTCAAATATTATTTGGATTAAAAGAACACTCTTGTAAACTTATGGAAGTAGCATCTTGAAAATAGTTTTGCAGTGATACTTTGAATACTTTGGGCGTGAGAACCAAAACTTTTAGTGGTCTAGGGTGTATTCTTACTATTCATCCCATTCTGCTCAGAAGGAAGTGATCTGGACATCCAAAATTGCTCATGCAAGGTGAGTCCCTGAGGTTTTCAACTGCAAGGAACTGGTTGCATGGTGCATTGAGAAATAGATAACGAGTCAGTGGATTATTTAACTTCAAGACCATTCCTTCATCTATCTTTCACCTCAAGTGTTCTGTAAGATGTTGAAGCTTCCTGAGACAACAATTTATTTAAAAGGAGAGGATTGTAGGGATTTACTAAAAAAGAATGACAATGTCCTGGACCTCTTGCCTGAGTTCTTGGAGAATCCCATGGTTTTCCCTGAAGACATTACCAGGTTGCAAGTCTATTCGTTCAAAAACCCCTTTCGGGAAATTGCTTGGTTGTTCACGAGGGTGACATGCCAAGAAAGTACCGCTAACATTTCCCGCATGATTCTTTATATATTATATTTTACATTCAAAGAGAAATCTATTTTTGATTGGGGAAAACCGATTTCCATTGAAACTCCTCCCAATTGTCACAGTACAAAAAAGACAATAAATTATTTATGGCTTCTTATTTGGTGTTTGCGATAACATTTTGTTGTCAATTTCCAAAATTCTCTATCTGTAGGAGGGTAAACTGTGAACTTGACCCAATTACCTTCTGTTACCAAGCATTTTGGAGACACAAAGCCTCTTTGCATTTCTATAAAGTTTTCAATGATTTTGTTTCAGTTTTCAAAGGACTATTGTTTGGAAAAGATACCACGAGAATATCCGACCAGGAAAATAAATTCTTGGATAAAAAGGGGACGTTGGAGCAAATGGAAAATCACAATGTTATCAGGATTTTCGTTTCTAAGGAAAATCCCTCTTTTCTTCCATGCCATGTATCTGATAAAAAAATTATTATAGAATTCACAAGGTAGTAATTTATGGCTGCACTTTTTCCAAGAGAAACGAAAAAATCAATTCATACCCTTTCCTTGGAAAATTGGGGACTTTATATTCAGGAATATAAACAAAATAAATGAATTTGCAAACCACTTCCACAATCTGAATCTGAAATATGCTTAACAGATAAATGGGTTCAACCCTAATATAATTTTCATGGAACATATGCTGGCAGTATGATTCAAAAATTCATTTATTCATACTATTCTGAGTGAAGAAGAAGACAATAATTGAGGTGTTCATGCTCACAATGTTGCTGACTTGGAGACAATACTTAGTACTAATTAATTTTACAAGCAGAAAGGAAAGGGTCCCAATGATAAGAGTGCTTAGTCCCCAACTGTCACTCCTAAGACTACCACATATTGGAGCAACACTCCAATGGACCACCCAACCAGGAAAGTTACCAAAACAAGTTCCAGCGGCGGAGGAGAAAAGAATCCCTCGTCGGGAAAAATCAAGAACTCACACAAGCTTCCTCTGAAAAAAAAAAAGAGGAAAAATTTTGTGCAAGAGGAAGAACACTACCGCATAGAAAGTGACATCAACAACTTCTCCCTTGAAGATATGGAGCTCGAGGAGGATATCGAGAAAATGTTTCCCACAATGGATCAACCAGGGAATGTGGCCCATCAGAATTCATCATTGGAAATCACTGAGAATGAGATCGTCAATGAGGAAGAGTCATTTTCTTTTTAGAGTGTTGTCTTTGATAGGGAATCCAAGAAATTGATTATTGAAAAAGATGATGTGAATAATAAGAAAGGAAAATCTCGTTTAGATCTTGACCTAAGAGATATGAGGTATTCCCATATTTATGGAATTCATAGAGAAATCGGGGATGCCCTGTATGACTCCATTGGTGGTCTTAAAGCGGAAAACACGAAGTTGAAAGAAAGGATCAAGGAACTGGAAGATGCCTTAATGCCTCTTCCACTTCTTGCGAGTCCTTTGAAAATAGTCGAACCCACCACACCCGATGCTAAATTAAAAGGATCCTCAAGCATACTTACATCATCCAGAAGCTACGTGGAAATAAAAATCAAGAAAATAATGGAATTGATCATAGAGGCATGGGAAACTTCGAAAAACATTGCTTCTTTTGGATCTAGGGTGCATGCCTTCCACGAGTATTTGCAAGCCGACCTGAAAAATGAAGAATTTTTTTACCTTGATGTTGTACTACCCTTTGGAAATAGAGTTTCCAACGTGACAAAACTAAGGAGAAGAGAGGAGGATTTTCCCTCTCCAATCCAGATAAAACAATTGAACACGTGCTGGAAAGAAAACATAAAAAAAATTGAAAAATATTGTTCAAGCATGCAACCAAGATATATCAAAGAGGGAAGAATTATTCAACAGGATCATGAAAATAGACTTAGCCGGAAGTACTAATGAAGTACAACACCCCAAACTAATCCTCAAATCGATATTCCTAACAAAGCAACAATTTGAAGAACAACTTGATATTTTTAAAGGGTTGTCAGTTGAAAAGTTCTATGGTTTACTTGAATATGATGAGGAAGACATAGACAATTGGCTAGTGGACTAATCCATGAAGAATCATGACATTGAGTAAGCATTACATGGAATTTCCCTTGATCGAAGAGACTTGGAGGGTGAGTTATTCAACATCAAAATTCGACATGAAATCAACAGTGCACCAATGAAAAGTTATATTGAAGAATGGTTCAATAAAGCTATCGATAAATTGACCAACGAGGGGCAAGAAACAATTGAGATGGTTCCTATAACCGTTAATGAAGACAATAAAAGGACACTAGCAATCAAGTGAAAATAAGGAGAGACCATCATAGTAAGTTTATGTTGTTCACATCTTTCTTTCTTTATCAAGTCCTTCATCTAGTTACTCTGCTTATTTGAATAGAAAGGTTTAACCAAAGACTGATAACTTCTCTTTTCTTCTTACTAGGTCTTACTATTCTTTTACCACCCACCATCTTACTTCTACAAGATTCATTCTTGTGTATATTTTCTTTCTAGTCCACGAGAGCCCCAATCCCAGTCTTTAAGACAAACCCATTTTAAATTTCAAAGAATATATAACAAACTATATATTTTTTAGAAATTTCAAGAGAGCTATTTTGGGATCAGTTTCAACTATTCTTTGTAACTATGAGTTTTGAGTATAAAGTATTTTAGATTGATCTATCATTATCTTTATTTGATATGCCAATGTGTCCACTCTGTTAAATTTCTCTTATGCATGCAGATCATCTTCTTTTTATTCTTATGTGATCAAAAATATTTATTTTAAACTATGATGGATGTGAGAAAATTTTGCTTATTTTCTTTAAATGTGTGAATGTGTGCGGTTCCTAGTCCATTCTCAGGAACTTTCTTTAAAAAGAAAAGGAAAAAATTCTCGTTTATCTTTCTTACAATCTTTATATTTATTTGATTACCACAACGAACTTTTGTCAAGTCTCATATTCTAAATATCTAGAATCCCAAGAAAATATTAAAGTAAAGAGGAGTGCCACCTCTATAAAAACACAAGGGGATTTACATCCTTGTCAGGTTGTCATTTCGGTCCTAACGGATTCAAGTGTCAACATTTTTGGCGACCATACTAGGGAATGAATTGAAATTTGGAACCTGGTCTAGCATATTTGAAAAATATATGACTTTGCCCCAGGATGATCAACCCCACTTTGAAATTGGATTGAATAATCAATGAAGCATCTTACACCAGCTATACAATCTGGTAATAAAAACATCTGAGACCCAAGAGTATTTAGAAAGGTCCTGGAACATCTTAGTCCAATAAGAATAAAGAGAAATCCTCCGGAGACAGAGGAGAGATGAACGAAAAGACCGAAGAAACCAAAGGCTAGCAAGAGTAGCACAAGGACAAGGTCAGGATTGAAACTGAACGAATACAGAGGACCCATTACCAACAGTAAAAGTAAGCAAATATGTATTCTACGAAGTTAGAACAATATTCCTAGAACCTCTCCGGATATGGCAAAAACAAATGAACAACCACGAGAAGGGCCACATGTAGGTGGAAGAGATCCAACAAGAAATCAAGAAAATCTAAGGTTTGAAAATCGACGAAGAATAAGAGATTCCCATTAGAATCTTTTAGGTGAGCAACATGATCTCGTTGTTCTTCCTAAAGATACCTTAAAATAATTTTCTGGACATGGAGAAATCGATGCAAAGAGGCACCTTCACTTATTTCTTGATGTTTGTGATTTTCACCGTGTTGAGTATGGCGATGTCATGGTAAGGTTATTTATGCAAACCCTATCAGGAAGAGCGTATGAATGGTATACAATATTACCCAGTAGATCAATTCGCTCATTTAATGACCTCAAAGACATGTTACTGAATATGTTTGCCCCTCCAATTCCTTATCATACTCTTCTCACCGATTTCAACTAGATTGGCTTGAGGAAGAATGAAAGAATACAATATTTTAATCTCAGATTCAATAAAACCTTGAGTAAAATTCCAGAAGATAAAAGACCCAATGACCCAGTCGTACTCGATTGTTATAAGAATGCAATGCCCCTGAATGTGAAATATTCTATCAGAACATCCCAAATGAATACTTTGGAGAAGGAAATGACTAAAGACATTGATATGGAAGAAATTATGATTGAAACGGGTTTCGACCCCGACATTATACTGGGAAAAGTACAAAGGCAGTTGGGAGGATTAAGTATTGATAATCAAGGAGCCTCCAATTCAATAAATAACGAATAATTCAAGCCATGAAGGGCTCAAAATCAAACAATTGGAGGAGGATTTTTCAAGGGAACCATACCAGATGTAAAGGTAGACCCTGCGGTGGCACAATAAACTAAGCAAAGAATTGAAATTACAAAAATGAATAGAACTATCAAATAGATGTAGAATGAGATAACTGGACTAAGGAGGGGAGACAATTATGTGGAAAATAAGGAACCCTCCCCAAGAAAACAGAGTGAAGTTTGAAAAAATGGATAATCCGCAAAGACCAAGGCTTCCCAGGAAACCTACTCCTAATGCAGTTGTTCTAGATGATGTATATGATGAGAAAATAATTGAGAAAGAGAACTATTAATCACTTGATGAAATTTCTAAAACTGTGTAGATGGATAGATGAGAGATGTCAATGTATATATTTTAAGAAGGCGACAATGACCCCAACTTGCAAGAAAATGTCTCCTAGAAAAGAGGATTAGTAAATAGATCCAAGAATAAGAATGAATCTAAAAAAGAAAACGGAAAGGATAAAGAAAAAACAAATGAGAAAAGGGAAAATGAGAAAGTGACGGATAACGTTGGAAGTAAAAGGCAACACCTAATGTTAAACTCCACTCAGATGACATATAATTTCATATAGGAATTTAAGTCAATTAAGGATAACTCTATCTTTTACAGAAGTGGTGAATATTCGCCAACAAAGGGAAAACATTTTGAAATTGTTGGACGATCCATTTGAAAGAGCATAAGTTGTGGTTACCAGTCCGAAACAAAGCCAGAAGTAGTCAACTACCAAGTTGAGAGGTAAAATTCCTCTCTTTTACATTTCAATTGAAAATCATGATGTTGCACTGCATAATTGTTTAGTTGACACTTGCATGACAAATAATATCTTGCCACTAGCGGTCACGGAGGCATTGGGCATGATTTATACCAAATATTACAAAATTGGTGAAAGTATATATGCAATTGATTCTAGAAAAGTGCCAGCTTATGGAGAAATCAAGGAATTTTATGCTTGGATCACGACAACCCCCCATATCATTATAGTTTTCAATATTATTGTGGTATATCTTCCTCCGACATATGGAGTTGTTCTGGAAAGATATTGGACATCCATGATTGGGGGATATATAATGAAAGATGGAATTTGCATGATGTTTCCAGGAAAATAAGGAGCAATGATTAAGGTACCCTGTGAACCCATGAAACCTTTCTCTTTCAAGAAGAAGGATAATGAATTAATTGAAGATTATATAGACGTCGGGATTGGAAACTATGCTATCCTAGGCATGGAACATAATGAAATCCTAGAGCAAGTTTAAGATACAGAGAATCAAGAATGTCAATTTAAAGGCTATTGGAGGATGTCATTCGATGGAGCTTGTTCAAACTGTAGGAGAAGAGTTGGAATTGTTCTTATGAGTCCAATTAAGATTGTGCATCCACATGATATTAGACTGGAATTTTCATATACTAATGATGGAGCAGAATATGAAGCCTTGATTCAGGGGATGATTCTTGCAAAATAAATGAAGATAGAAATTCTAATTGTGATTGGCGACTCCGAGTTGGTGATTAATCAGGTCACCCAGAGGTATAAAATCAAGAAGGAAATACTTAAGTTATATTTCAAAAGAGTTAATGAATTGATGGAATCTTTCAGTTCTTTCAACATTTATTTCATTCCAAGGGACAAGAATCATAAGGCAGATTCATTGGCCTTGGTGGCCTCATTGTCAAACCTAGACGATATACACATCAAAACATATTTTCAACTAGAGAGAGTGTTCCGACCTTCTGTACCCGATAACATGGAATATTTTCAAGTGTTTGAGAATGATGAACAACTAGAATTTTTTTTGTTTAACGATGATGATGATGATGATGAAGAATACCACATGTCTATTGTTCCTAAAGATTATACAATCCGAGTCTCTTTTTATGAAAGATTATCATGCTAAGAATCTCCTGGAAAAAGTTTCAATTCGAAAAGTGCAAGAAACAAGAAAGGTCAATATTGGAACTGACAGTTCCGCAAAATATGCCAGCTTGTGATTTGATTGCACCACTGAGGAAGTTGATCAATATGTTGCATTGTTTAAAGAATACCTTGATGTATTCACATGAACCTATGATGATTTTAAATATTATGATAAACAAATATTCCAACACATCATTCCTTTGAGAGAAGAAGCAAAACGTGTCAAGAAAAAAATAAGGGTGATGAACCCCAAACTGAAACCTATGGTAAAGATTGAACTGGAGAAGTTTAAAAAGGTCGAAATAATATATCCCATTAGACATTCCGACTGGCTTTCAATTCCCGTGATAGTAAGAAAGAAGACCGGATAAATCCAAATGTGTGTCAATTTCAGATATCTTAACAAAGAAAACATAAAGGATAACTTTACTTTACCTAATATGGAATTCCTTCTCCAACAAGTCACTGGATCAGCCTGCATGTCCTTGTTGGATGGTTTTTCTGGATATAACCAAGTCTTGGTTGCTGAGGAAGATAGGGAAAATACAACATTCATAACACCTTGGGAGACATATGCATATGCTAGAATTCCCTTTGGTTTGAATAATTATGGAGCCACATTCCAGAGGGCCATGCATTCAGTGGGTTGATAGGAAAATTCATGGCAGACTATCAAGATGACTTGACAGTGCATTCAAAAACAAGGGGTGATCATATCCATCACTTGAGAAACATTTTTGAGATATGTAGATATATGGTGTCTCTCTAAATCCAAAGAAATGTTTATTCCCTATAACTCAAGGTAAAATAGTGGGTCATATTGTGTGCAAGGAAGGGATTTGCATCGATCCAGAAAGAGCTAAAGCAATAAATGAACTAAACCCTTCGTCATCCAAGAAAGGAGTTCAATCATTTTTCAGCAAGATCAATTTTGTGCGAAGATTTGTTCCTGACTATGCAAGTAGTGTGAAGCCGATCAATATGTTATTGAAAAAGGAGGAGAGGCTTGAATGGATAGTGGACACCCAAGAATATTTCAATAATATCAAAAGATCATTTACCACAGCTCCAATCCTCATTAGTCCATATTTTCAAAGGGATTTCATCATCTATTCGTTCACCATAGAAACAATTGTTGCATCTGTTCTTACTCAAAGGAATACCAAGAGTGAAGAACTCCCAATAAGTTTCATGAGAAAAACCCTCCATGATTATGAATTGAGATATTTAGAACTTGAAAATAAAGCCTTATCTCTTGTAAAAGCGGTGGTACAATTTCGAACATACATACTAAATTCTCATGCTATTTCTTATGTTCCATCATCGCCAGTGAAAATGCTTCTGAATCAACAATTGAGAGAAGGAAAATGGGTTAACTGGCTGGAAAAGATACAAGAATATGATATTGAAATTAAACCTTTAAAGGATGTCAAAGGACAAGGTTTATGCAAGATCATCGCGATTAGTGATTCTGTGTGTGGAATGATTTCAATTTCAGTAGGAGAACCATTGACTGATTCATAATGGTACGAAAACATTGTATTTTACTTGAGGTATGGGAATTTTCTTGTCACCATGAACCCTAAAGAGTGGAGAACATCGAAGATGAAGGAAAACCAATATGTGTTGATTGTTGATATACTTTTCAGGAGGAATTATGATGGTATACTACTAAGATGCATTGATGAAAACCAAGCCCAAGAACTAATGAGAGAATTCCATGAAGGAATATGCAGTGGACACTTTGCACCTACCGCCACCACCCATAAGATAATAAGGGTTGGGTTTTATTGGCCATCAATCTTTAGAGACTCATATGGCACAATAAGGAAGTTGTATCATGCCAACAGTTTTCAAGGAAAATCAAGAAATATTCGATGTCGTTACAACCCATAATTTTAGAACAACCATTCTCTCAATGGGGACATGATGTCGTCGGGCCAATAAATCCAAAGTCGAGAAAGGGACACATGTACATTCTGACTGCTACAGATTATTTTACAAAATGGCCAGAGGTAGTGGCATTAAAAAGGGTTGATTATCAAGAGTTAATCAAGGTCCTTTAAGATAATATTTTTTCAATATTTGGTGTCCTAGATAAATTTATCACTGATAATGGTTCGATTTTCATTGGTTCAAATTTTACAAAATTTTATGGAGAATATGGAATTATTATGGGTCAATCATAAAACTATTATCCACAAGGCAATGGTCTTTCAAAATCCACGAATAAGACACTCATATAGATATTAAATAAAACTATTGACAAGAACCAAAGGAATTGGCATCTAAAGCTAATTGATGCAATGTGGGCGAGCAGAAAAAATCCAAAGGACAACACTAGGATGTCCCCGTATACATTAGTTTATGGGAAAGAAGTGAAAATTCCAATTATTCTAGAACTTAATGCCTTGAATTTCGTGGTTAATATAGAAGATACAAGAGACAATTCACCTATCCAAAGGAGGATCAACCAGTTGTTGAAATTGGAAGAAGAACAAAGCAAATCCTTAAATTGAAATTCTCAGAGACAACAAAGTATCAAAATATATTTTGATCAGAGTGCAACTGTAAAAAAAAATTAGAAGGGAGAACTGGTGTTACTTTGGAACAAGGCTAGGGAGAAACCATCGATGCATACAACGTTCAAAGCACTCTAAATTGGATGTTGAGATTCAACAAGAAGATCCTAGTGAAAATTATGCACCTACACTAGGATGGAGCCTCAGGCTATTTTTAGATGGAAGTCTATTTTTAGATGATGTGCAAATTCTATTTATAGATGATGTCTATTTATAGATGGTGAGCGAATTCTATTTATAGATGTATGTCGACTATTATTATCCCTTAATAATAGTTGGACAATAAATATTAGTCTATTCTCAATGAGCACTTGGAAATA
>JASDQU010012620.1:371244-384613 GCA_032191745.1 Picea mariana
AAGACGATATCATAATGGAAACCCACTATAAAATATACGAATTGGTTTGAGTGCGACACCACTTATCACTATCCATGTGGCACCCATTGCAATCCCAAGGATCTCTTAGAAACCTCTTATCTCTGAGTGCGATATAGCTTCTCATTTGTACATCTCCCTTAGAACGCACAACTACCGTCGGTTCATGGTTTCACCTTCTCTACGTAGAATTTTCCATATTCATTTGCCCAGCTCTGCGTACTAAACTCAAAACACTCTACTTCTCTTAACAATAGAACAATAGAACTTCTTCAGTCTCCTTCTCATTAGTTTTGACCTTGCATGTATGGAAAAAAACTTTGTTCACTACCTCTCTAAACTCTAAACGATGTTTTGGTCTTTCCCTTGATCACTAGCATCATCATCACATAGTCAAACACCCAATATGACTTCTTTGGATTTCTACAGAGAATGAATTTCCTATAAGTCCTGCTCGAACCAGTATAAACTAGAACCATATATAATGATTCTACCCAACCATTTATCCATGAATTGGAATCACATAGTGATTCTACCCAATACCAATATTAGTTTCAGGCTCATACAGGCACTGAAACCCTGCAAGCCCTTCCTTACACAGTAAAGCACTCTATTCACTAATTCATCATAGATTTCTCAATCATATTACATACAGATTGAAAAAGAGACAAAAATACCCACAACACTGATGAATCTCCTTCTCATTAAGAAAGTAAATTGTACATAAACTTCAAAGACCCTGAACTACTCTGTTTATCGCCTGATACACATTCAATGGCCATTTTCTCCCTGAACTCCTCTCAAAGTTATCTCCTTCTCTCCTCTCTCTCTACTCGAGCATTTCCAAAGCCTTACAAATATGAGCTTATCCAGCTCTTCAACAGACTCTTATAAATCAGCCGCTAATTCTATTTTTAGAAAACTACATTTATATCTTCTATGACTCATTTAACTACTAGATATAAGAAAGCTACTTCCCTAATTGAGTCATCCCATCTTTTAAGAGATTTGTTACATGAATCAACACTCACTAACACCTATTAGATTCTCTATCTATGCTCACTAAGAAATAAAATGCTTTTTACATGAGATTTTACAATGCCTTGTTACAATAGGCCCCTCCTTGGGTTGATGTCTAGACCTAAAGGTCTGATCTTACATTTTGAACTTGACCTTGAAAGCCAATGCTCTTGCATCGGGTTCCTTTTTCGTAGATAATCTCCTATTGAGATCAATTCCCTCTTCCGAATTTTCCCTTTTCTTTCTGTTTTCCCAACTTCTTTTTTCCATTTCTTTTCCTTCTTCTATACCTACCCTCATTTCCCCTTTTCTTTTCTCCCTTCTCCTTTCCCTTTCTAGTTACTATACTTAGTCATTTTTTGAAAACAGTTGGTTCACGAGTTGACATACTCGTAGATATTCATCTTCATCTATAATATCATATTATGAGTTTGACCGGCCACTGTGTTACTCTATACTTAACCATTTTTTGCAATCGTGGGTTCACGGGTTCAAGCGTTCATATCCCAAGTTCCACGATATCCATTTTGCACGCAAAGATCTGCGATATACATTATGACTGTCCGACTTGTCGTGGGTATCGATATCCTAAATATTTCATTTCTCTTGTATCCAAGTCCGTCCAACTGCTCTCAACACTTAGCTTATTTTCTATCATTCTCAACCATGGGTTCACGGGTTCCCGGGTTGACAAAAGTTCCCAAATCCTAATTGCTCTTGTCTGTCCCTTCCACCTTTGTTATTTTCCCAATATGCATTTAGTATGGTTTAATGTTAATAACTCATAATGCAGGTTCTGTAAAGATCGTCATTAACAAGAAAAGGGATTGATGATATTTCTGATTAAACCTTATTAAAGCATGATTTGCTGAAGATTATATTATTGTCGTCTCTCTCAAGCACTCATTTCAAATATTATTTGGATTAAAAGAACACTCTTGTCAACTTATGGAAGTAGCATCTTGAAAATAGTTTTGCAGTGATACTTTGAATACTTTGGGCATGAGAACCAGAACTTTCAGTGGTCTAGGGCGCATTCTTACTATTCATCCCATTCTGCTCAAAAGGAAGTGATCTGGACATCCAAAATTGCTCATGCAAGGTGAGTCCTTGAGGTTTTTAAATGCAAGGAACTGGTTGCATGGTGCATTGAGAAATACATAACGAGTCAGTGGATTATTTAACTTCAAGACCATTCCCTCATCTATCTTTCACCTCAAGTGTTCTATAAGATGTTGAAGCTTCCTGAGACAACAATTTATTTAAAAGGAGAGGATTGCAGGGATTTACTAAAAAAGAATGACAATGTCCTGGACCTCTTGCCTGAGTTCTTGGAGAATCCCATGGTTTTCCCTGAAGACATTACCAGGTTGCAAGTCGATTCGTTCAAAAACCCCTTTCGGGAAATTGCTTGGTTGTTCACGAGGGTGACATGCCAAGAAAGTACCGCCAACATTTCCCGCATGATTCTTTATATCTTATATTTTACATTCAAAGAGAAATCTATTTTCGATTGGGGAAAACTGATTTCCATTGAAATCTCCTCCCAATTGTCACAGTACAAAAAAGACAATAAATTATTTATGGCTTCTTATTTGGTGTTTGCGATAACATTTTGTTGTCAATTTCCAAAATTCTCTATCTGTAGGGGGGTAAAATGTGAACTTGACCCAATTACCTTCTGTTACCAAGCATTGTGGAGACACAAAGCTTCTTTGCATTTCTATAAAGTTTTCAATGATTTTGTTTCGGTTTTCAAAGGACTATTGTTTGGAAAAGATACCGCGAGAATATCCGACCAGGAGAATAAATTCTTGGATAAAAAGGGGACATTGGAGCAAATGGAAAATCACAATGTTATCAGGATTTTTGTTTCTAAGGAAAATCCATCTTTTCCTCCATGCCATGTATCTGATAAAAAATTTATTATAGAATTCACAAGGTAGTAATTTATGGCTGCACTTTTTCCATGAGAAACGAAAAAATCAATTCATACCCTTTCCTTGGAAAATTGGGGACTTTATACTCAGGAATATAAACAAAATAAATGAATTTGAAAACCACTTCCACAATCTGAATATGAAATATGCTTAACAGATAAATGGGTTCGACCCTAATATAATTTTCATGGAACATATGCTGGCAGTATGATTCAACAATTCATTTATTCATACTATTTTGAGTGAAGAAGAAGATAATAATTGAGGTGTTCATGCTCACAATGTTGGTGAATTGGAGACAATACTTAGTACTAATTAATTTTACAAGCAGAAAGGAAAGGGTCCCAATGATAAGAGTGCCCAGTCCCCAACTGTCACTCCTAAGACTACCACATATTGGAGCAACACTCCAATGACCCACCCAACCAGGAAAGTTACCAAAACAAGTTCCAGCGGCGGAGGAGAAAAGAATCCCCCGTCGGGAAAAATCGAGAATTCACACAAGCTTCCTCTGAAAAGAAAAGAGGGAAAATGTTGTGCAAGAGGAAGAAGACTACCGCATAGAAAGTGACATCAACAACTTCTCCCTTGAAGATATGGAGCTCGAGGAGGATATCGAGAAAATGTTTCCCACAATGAATCAACTAGGGAATGCGGCCCATCAGAATTCATCATTGGAAATCACTGAGAATGAGATCGTCAATGAGGAAGAGTCATTTTCTTTTTAGAGTGTTGTCTTTGATAGGGAATCTAAGAAATTGATTATTGAAAAAGATGATGTGAATAATAAGAAAGGAAAATCTCGTTCAGATCTTGACCTAAGAGATATGAGGTATTCCCATATTTATAGAATTCATAGAGAAATCGGGGATGCCCTGTATGACTCCATTGGTGGTCTTAAAGCGAAAAACATGAAGTTGAAAGAAAGGATCAAGCAACTGGAAGACGCCTTAATGCCTCTTCCACTTCTTGCGAGTCCTTTGAAAATAGTCGAACCCACCACACCTGACGCTAAATTAAAAAGATCCTCAAGCATACTTACATCATCCAGGAGCTACGTGGAAATAAAAATCAAGAAAATAATGGCATTGATCATAGAGGCATGGAAAACTTCGAAAAACATTTCTTCTTTTGGATCTAGGGCGCATGCCTTCCACGAGTATTTGCAAGCCGACCTGAAAAATGAAGAATTTTTTTACCTTGATGTTGTACTACCCTTTGGAAATAGAGTTTCCAACGTGACAAAACTAAGGAGAAGAGAGGAGGATCTTCCCTCCCCAATCCAGATAAAACAATTGAACACGTGCTGGAAAGAAAACATAAAAAAAATTGAAAAATATTGTTCAAGCATGCAACCAAGATATATCAAAGAGGGAAGAATTATTCAAGAGGATCATGAAAATAGACTTAGCCAGAAGTACTAATGAAGTACAAGACCCCAAACTAATCCTCAAATCGATATTCCTAACAAAGCAACAATTTGAAGAACAACTTGATATTTTTAAAGGGTTGTCAGTTGAAAAGTTCTATGGTTTACTTGAATATGATGAGGAAGATATAGACAATTGGCTAGTGGACTACTCCATGAAGAATCATGACATTGAGTAAGCATTACATGGAATTTCCTTTGATCTAAGAGACTTGGAGGGCGAGTTATTCAACATCAAAATTCAACATGAAATCAACGGTGCACCAATGAAAAATTATATTGAAGAATGGTTCAATAAAGCTATCGATAAATTGACCATCGAGGGGCAAGAAACAATTGAGATGGTTCCTATAACCGTTAATGAAGACAATAAAAGGACACTAGCAATCAAGTGAAAATAAGGAGAGACCATCATAGTAAGTTTATGTTGTTCACATCTTTCTTTCTTTATCACGTCCTTCATCTAGTTACTCTGCTTATTTGAATAGAAAGGTTTAACCAAAGACTGATAACTTCTCTTTTCTTCTTACCAGGTCTTACTATTCTTTTACCACCCACCATCTTCCTTCTACAAGATTCATTCTTGTGTATATTTTCTTTCTAGTCCACGAGAGCCCCAATCCCAGTCTTTAAGACAAACCCATTTTAAATTTCAAAGAATATATAACAAACTATATATTTTTTAGAAATTTCAAGAGAGCTATTTTGGGATCAGTTTCAACTGTTCTTTGTAACTATGAGTTTTAAGTATAAAGTATTTTAGATTGATCTATCATTATCTTTATTTGATATTCCCATGTGTCCACTCTGTTAAATTTCTCTTATGCATGCAGATCATCTTCTTTTTATTCTTATGTAATCAAAAATATTTATTTTAAACTATGATGGATGTGAGAAAATTTTGCTTATTTTCTTTAAATGTGTGAATGTGTGCGGTTCCTAGTCCATTCTCAGGAACTTTCTTTAAAAAGAAAAGAAAAAATTTCGCGTTTATCTTTCTTGCAATCTTTATATTTATTTGATTACCACAATGAACTTTTGTCAAGTCCCATATTCTAAATATCTAGAATCCCAAGAAAATCTTAAAGTAAAGAGGAGTGCCACCTCTATAAAAACACAAGGGGATTTACATCCTTGTCAGGTTGTCATTTTAGTCCTAACGGATTCAAGTGTCAACATTTTTGGCGACCATACTAGGGAATGAACTGAAATTTGGAACCTGGTCTAGCATATTTGAAAAATATATGACTTTGCCCCAGGATGATCAACCCCACTTGGAAATTGGATTGAACAATCAATGAAGCATCTTACACCAGCTATACAATCTAGTAATAAAAACATCTAAGACCCGAGAGTATTTAGAAAGGTCCTAGAACATCTTAGTCCAATAAGAATAAAGAGAAATCCTCCGGAGACAGAGGAGAGATGAACGAAAAGACCGAAGAAACCAAAGGCTAGCAAGAGTAGCACAAGGACAAGGTCAGGATTGAAACTGGACGAATACAGAGGACCCATTACCAACAGTAAAAGTAAGAAACTATGTATTCTACGAAGTTAGAACCATATTCCTGGAACCTCTCCGGATATGGCAGAAAGAAATGAACAACCACGAGAAGGGCCACATGTAGGTGGAAGAGATCCAGCAAGAAATTAAGAAAATCTAAGGTTTGAAAATCGATGAAGAATAAGAGATTCCCATTAGAATCTTTTAGGTGAGCAACATGATCTTGTTGTTCTGCCTAAAGATACCTTAAAATAATTTTCTGGACACAGAGAAATCGATGCAAAGAGGCACCTTCACTTATTTCTTGATGTTTGTGATTTTCACCGTGTTGAGTATGATGATGTCATGGTAAGGTTATTTATGCAAACCCTATCAGGAAGAGCGTATGAATGGTATACAATATTACCCAGTAGATCAATTCGCTCATTTAATGACCTCGAAGACATGTTACTGAATATGTTCGCCCCTCCAATTCCTTATCATACTCTTCTCACCGATTTCAGCTATATTGGCTTGAGGAAGAATGAAAGAATACGATATTTTAATCTCAGGTTCAATAAAACCTTGAGTAAAATTCCAGAAGATAAAAGACCCAATGACCCAGTCGTACTCGATTGTTATAAGAATGCAATGCCCCTGAATGTGAAATATTCTTTCAGAACATCCCAAATGAATACTTTGGAGAAGGAAATGACTAAAGACATTGATATGGAAGAAATTATGATTGAAACGGGTGTCGACCCCGACATTATACTGGGAAAAGTACAAAGGCAATTGGGAGGATTAAGTATTGATAATCAAGGAGCCTGCAATTCAATAAATAACGAATAATTCAAGCCATGATAGGCTCAAAATCAAACAATTGGAGGAGGATTTTTCAAGGGAACCATACCAGATGTAAAGGTAGACCCTGTGGTGGCACAATAAACTAAGCAAAGAATTGAAATTACAAAAATGAATAGAACTATCAAATAGATGTAGAATGAGATAATTGGACTAAGGAGGGGAGACAATTATGTGGAAAATAAGGAACCCTCCCCAAGAAAACAGAGTGAGGTTTGAAAAAATGGATAATCCGCAAAGACCAAGGCTTCTCGGGAAACCTACTCCTAATGCAGTTGTTCTAGATGATGTATATGATGAGAAAATAATTGAGAAAGAGAACTATTAATCACTTGATGAAATTTCTAAAACTGTGTAGATGGATAGATGAGAGATGTCAATGTATATATTTTAAGAAGGCGACAACGACCCCAACTTGCAAGAAAATGTCTCCTAGAAAAGAGGATTTGTAAATAGATGTAAGAATAAGAATGAATCTAAAAAAGAAAACCAAAAGGATAAAGAAAAAACAAATGAGAAAAGGGAAAATGAGAAAGTGACAGATAATGTTGGAAGTAAAAGGCAACACCTAATGTTAAACTCCACTCATATGACATATAATTTCATATAGGACTTTAAGTAAATTAAGGATAACTCTACCTTTTACAGAAGTGGTGAATATTCACCAACAAAGGGAAAACATTTTGAAATTGTTGGACGATCCATTTGAAAGAGCAGAAGTTGTTACCAGTGCGAAACAAAGCCATAAGTAGTCAACTACCAAGTTGAGAGGTAAAATTCCACTCTTTTACATTTCAATTGAAAATCATGATGTTGCACTGCATAATTATTTAGTTGACACTTGCATGACAAATAATATCTTGCCACTAGCGGTCACGGAGGCATTGGGCATGATTTATACCAAATATTACTGAAAATGTGATTAAGAAGGACATAATGAGACCCCCTTCCATGTAATTTTTACGAGCCCATAGAAGGTAATATCGATAGTTTTTTCACGTTTAGAGAGTCTAAAAAAATGTAAAAGAAGACTCCAGGGAGTACCTTTTTCGGAGAGAGTCTAGCCGGTTCGAAAAAGGGTTAAACTTTCATTGAAGATATGTCTATTCGAAACCATTTTAATGAGTGTGAAAAAGACAAGATCACTCGACAATATTTTCAATTTTAAGGAGTCTGAAAAGTTCTTAATTATGGACTCACAACCTTTTTCTAAGTTTAGTCTCCTTAGCCCAAAAAAGTATAAAAGTTACTAAGGAGAACTCTCCCGGTGAGATGAATCTCCAGAGGCGTACCTTTTTCCGCTATAATCTATAGGTTGGAAAAGGGTTAAACTCATGCCAGTAGATTTTATTTTGGACTAATTTAACAAGTGTGAAGGAACATGTTCACTCGATGATATTTTCAATTTTAGGAAGTATGAAAATAGCTTAACTATGGACTTCAGGGGGGTTCCTTTTTTGTAAGTAATCTCCAAGGCCCGAAAAAGGTGATAAAAAAAAACCAAGGAGAATGTTCCTTTTTCAAAGATTTAGTCCCTCAGGCTTGAAAAAGGGTTAAACTTATGCCTGAGAATACTCTTCTAGCGAACTGAATTTCCTAGAGCATACATTTATTCATAAAATTATCCATGTGGACCGAAAAAGGGGTAAACTACCGCCGGACATGTGCCTTCAAATTTGATTTTCATGTTTGCGTCTTTGGCCTAATGCTGGCTCCATGTTGTTCTCAACTGAACCTTTGAAGCATGCCTTATACGTAAGCCTTGTAGCACTTCTTGCCTCTGTGACCTGACACCTTGACCCATGGAGGATTTTTCCCCGAGTGTCCTTTTGTTGCACATGTCTCCTTGCTCTGAGCATAAGTATGTTCCTTGTGCTTGGGACTAGTATGCTTTCTTGCGACACTCGTTCCTCCTTTGTAACGTAGAATTCTTTTATTCTTTTTCAAGCTCTTAAAAAATTGAAAAATACAAAAAAATCAAATATTCCAAAAAGAGGGGACGGGAAATATGTATTATTTTTCAGCAACATAGAGATTCGCCCTTGGAAAAATCACATCCTTCCATTTTTTCGTCAAGCATTGGGATCTAGTATGACCTTAGGAAGTTGTTCTCGCTACATAGAGTTGTGTCCTCCTCCATTTGGTTACTCTTCCAAACACATGGAGAGTTTGCATTGCCTCCTGCATCGTGAACTTATGTCAATGTCATGATGCCTAAGTCTGATCATCTTTCGTGATTTTTTCCAAGGGAAGTTTCACTCAACCTGAGTCGACCTTTCTTTAGTTTGTCTACTGAATTTCATGAGTCATCCATCCCGAGAGTCCAATCAAGTCCAGATTCAAAATCGATGAATTTCTCTTCCTGATCATGGAGATCCTCATGTCTTTCCCCGACGAGCCGTCGAAGACCTTAGGGTAGTGAGTTATACACTCCCATTGTACTCCTACCTGAGTTTTGAAGATCTTGAAGTTGTTTCTTGAGCTATGAAGTCCTCATCTCCATCCATCATGTGTCACTAGCTTCTTGAAGATGGATGTTATACTTGTATATCTTTGACTAATTTTGAGATTTAGATCCATTGTGTATTGCTCGTGACTACACTTTATATAGTTATATGACATGAATCTGCAGTGTATTTGATTGACATCCATGATTTAGTTCATCTCGAGCATGGGTATGCCCACCTCAGAGAGACAATTCTTGTTTTGCAGATGGCACCTCCCAAACTCTGGTCTCAGGCTCACTCGATTTCGTACATTGGTGAAGATATTGTAATGTATTTCTACCATCAGTTTCTCTTCTGACCTCACACATTAGGGGGCATCTATTATATCCCTAAAATTCCCTACTCATGCATACATGGCCTTGGCCCTCTTACTTGCATATTTTGCCAAAGCATTGTTGAGAATCTCTTCTTAGAAAACCATTTTTTAGAAGATGTACGTGCCTTGCACCATTACAACCTGTGTACATACTCTTTCTACACCATTACATCTTGCATATGCTTGTAAAATTTGCAAAAAATAAAAAGTTGCAAGGAATTCATTGAAATTCACGGGCTATTGGAAGTTTCCCAACTAATCCACCTATTATATCCCATTTCCCAACCGAATAACCATCCTTTTGGCATATAAAAGGAGGCATTGGGGTCTCATTTCACATACAAGAATAAGAACAGTGAAACTCTTCCCAATTTCACTTCCCCTCCTTGCCCAAAATTTTGTTTCCTTTGTGAGATATTGCCTCAACATTTCCTCATCAACCCATTCTTCCTCCACTCAACCCATTCCCTTCCATTGAGGTGATCAGAAGGTTGAGAGAAGAATTCCATTCAAGGTGCACTTGGAGCATGGTAAATAGGAGCTCGACCCAGGTTCGCAGAATGGTGGCTGACATAGATTGTTAGTCATAATATATGTATGATGAATAAAAGAATCACATTTTCCTGTCCCAAATGATGATGTCTTGATTATTTTCATTGATTTATACTTAGCATTTAATATCTAACCCTAACTCATGAATAGAATAGCATACTTGTAGTCCTTGTTTGTTTATCTTTAGATGCAGGTCAGCCTTGGGAGGAGACATGCAGTCAATGGAACTACCAAGCTTGAGGAGATCATCACTAGACGTGGGATCAAAGGTATAGTTACCCTATCTCTTCTCTAATTTTCTTTCTTTACATTAGTTTTGGTATGTTTGGGGTAGTATAGAGAATTGATTAGCTTTTAGACGGTTATTCTCTCTGTCTACATCTTGAACCCTGGTGTAGTTAAAGGGGGGTTTTCCCACTAGCACCTTGATATGCTTAACTTTCACGACCCATATAATACTCACTTCATTTTCACGACCCTCATTATGTACCAACACTTAGAGAATTACCTTGAATCTCCCACTCTCTCGCTTACCCATTGTCTTGATTGTCTGTCACCTCGATTGTTCATTAGTTCACTTATCTGCTCATCCCAATATTATACTGCCATTCAATCATCACATTTTCTCAATCCCCGCTTACCCCAATCATCCATTGCCTTGCTTTTCCTCTTCCATGATTGTCTTTTGGTTCACTTGTCTATTATCCCAATCGTTCGCCATCCCGCCACGCTTTATGTCCTATATTGTCATGTTTCCCAACATGCATTAAATTAGAATTTTCAGAAATGACTACCACTTTTATAATTGTTAATAGCATTATTAATAACAATCTTCTCAAGACAAGATTTAAGAGCCCTGGAACGTGTTAATATAAACATGTGTATTTCGATAATACCACTTTGAAAAGATTTTTTTCATTAACCTATCACCTTGGTTAGGTGTGACCACTCTAAGAAAGGAATGGTATTGTAGAGATACTATCAAGCTCTTGGGATGGGAAGACAAAATATTTCAATGGTCGAAGGCCTACAGGTGCTATTCTACACTAACACCCCAAGAAAAACATTTGAAAGGGATTTCAAGCGAGTTATATTTTCAGTTGGGAAATTTCATAAAGAATAAAAGGTTTTATATGTCCTCATATTTTATTTTTGATGTGACCTACTGTCATGTTTTCAATGGCCCACCCTTCGCTAAAATGGTCAACTGTAAATTCAACCCTGTGCAAATGTGGTACCCTGCACTATGGAAACAAAAGGCCGCATATCACTACTATGAAGTGAACAATGCTTTTATCTCATATTTTAAAAGGCTAATTCATGGACCCAATACATCAAGATTATCTTTGGAAGTTGCATCTTTCTTAGAAAAGAAAGGAAGTTTTGAAACCATGGAAAATTTTAGTGTTATTAGACTCTATTGTTAGCGTGAGAAACCTTCATATCTACCATACTCTTTTTTTGATAAAATATTTATTGTTGAGATTTGTAACCAATATAAATTTTGGGCTCAATTCTTCAACGAGTAAAGGGAAAAACACTACATCCCATTACCATGGAAAATTTGGGAAATAACTGTAAAAAACATCACACATCTCGATGAAATATCAACTCAATTTGATTTATTCAATCTCAAGAAAGCAAATGAATTCGAGGGTTTAGACCCTAGTCAATTATTTATGACACACATGACATATTTTGGATATATCATGTCATTTTCCAAAACATTCTTATTTGGAAAAGAAGAAGGTGACATTCAAAACCCTCAAGTGTTACCTGTGGATAAATTGCAAGAAGATATTGAGACAGCCATCAATGCAATTGATCGACATAAACAATGAGGAAGAGTTGTGAATAAGAGAAAATCACGGTCCCCAAATGTTTCTAAAAAAAGCATCCTAACCAAAGGAAAACCCCATAATTTAGTTCAAGAATAATGAAAGTCCTTGATGGATAATTTCGATGACAGAGGAGAGAAAAAGCCTCCTAAGGGAAGTCTTGAGAAGCAACACAAACTCCCAACTTCTAGTAAGAGGAAATGAGGTAAAAATAAAGAGGGATAAAGTGAAGACATAACTAGAGATGAAATTGTCTCGGAAGACATGGAACCTGATGTAAATATTGAAGAAATAGAATTTGTAGGTGAAGAACAGAGGTTACAAGAAAKCAAAACGATTGCAAGAGAATTGGCCACTTAAGATCCAATCATATTTGAAGAGGATTATTTGATCCTGTATCRTGCCACACTCAATAAAAATTCAAGAAAGTTAGTTATTGAAAAGGTCAATGCAAAAAATAAGAAGACTCAAGAAAAATGGAGTTCATACTTTGAATTTAAAGGGGTTACACCCTCAAAGGTTGTAGAATTCCATGAAGCCACAAGATAATCTTTAAAATTTTCAATTGGAGATATAAAGAACAAAAATTCTATTTTAAAAGATAGAGTTAGAGAATTGGAAAATGCTTCGATGCCCCCACCACTATTTTCTAGTCCTGTTGCCATATACATCCCTTTATAAGTCTTGAAGGAAGACAAGAATCAAGCTCATTACTCAAAGGAACATAAAATTTGCTTACTGATATCAGGAGACATGTAGGTGAAAATATCCAAAAGAGAATGTCTTTGATTCTTGAGACCTGGGAATTAGCAACCAACTTTGTCTCAATAGGATCAAGAATGAAACATTTCAGGCAATATCTTCAAGCAAACATTGAAAATGATGAATAATTTTACAAAGGGACAATTTATAAACAAGTTTCTATTAAAGGTTATGAACATTAATGCTTATAAACATTTTACAAAATCCATCCTTTCAAAGGAGGTTATACTCAAAGTCTAAATAGAAAGAAAGAACATTGTAATAAATAATATATACTTTGAAGAGTTGAGGAGATGCTTAATCATCCTTATTCTCATCCTTATCCCCTTGTTCTTCACTTGAATAAGAATCATCTCTTTTGTGGTCTAGATCGATTACATCAATTCTTTCACTTTCATTAGGAGACAAATATCCAGAAGAGAAAGTATTGGGAGACTTAGGTATATTTTCTTCAAAGGTAGTGACATTAGATTTTTCTTCTTGTTCTTCATTTATCCTCCTCTTTGGAGGATTATTTCTTAGATGACATTGTTATGTAACTAATAATCATGATAAAAACATATGACTACCATAAAATTATTAAACTAAAAATGACAATGCCAAAAACAAAGTTATGAAAAAGAAACTGAACAAAGTATTT
>JASDQU010012621.1:0-13167 GCA_032191745.1 Picea mariana
CTGGAGGCATGGTTTTGACTGCATGAGTGACTTCTTCCATGGAAATGGGTCGTGTCAGCGCTGCATTCTGATCCAGAGTGACCAGCGACGGTATGTGCGTAGTGACCCTCTGAATGGCTTCGGTCCTATCAACATTTGGTTCCGTGAGCAGATCCTGATAATATCCGAGCAACTCTTCCTCAATTCTGGCATGTTCCTTGATGATGTGATCGTGGCTGTCTTCTAGTTGGGTGATCCTGTTGATATGTCTTCTGTGTATCATGGCTCTGTGAAAGAATTTTTTGTTCCTCTCTCCTTCCTTGAGCCATTGCACTCGGGATTTTTGTTTCCAGAGGATTTCCTCTTGCTTCCTTCTTTCCTCTAGTTGTTCCTGTAGGTGGGCCTCTTCTTCCATGAGTTCTGTAGTTTTGACTCCCGAGATGAAAATTTTCTAGAGATCCCCCAATCAGCTATCTAGATCCTTGATGCTTTGGAGTATATCGCCGAAGCTGTTTTTATTCCAATGTTTCAGCCTTTGTTTGAAGTTTTTTAGACGTTGCTGGAGTTTGTACATTTTGGATCCATGATCTATTTCTGCTTGTGCCCACCAGGATTTGGCCAGTCGCTGGAAGTCCGAGTGTTGCAGCCAAAATTTCTCAAAGCGAAAAGGCTTGTATCTGGGTGGGTCATTCAGATTTAGCTGCAGCGCTATGGGCCAGTGATCTGAGCCTGCTGTTGGTAGAATGAGGCTGTCAGGCAAGAGCCAGATTCTAATAACTCTTCAGTGACTAAGAAGCGGTCTAGCCGACAGGCAATATGCTGATTGCCCGATCTGCGATTAGACCAAGTGAAGGTGCCATTGCTTGTTTCCATGTCTACCAATTTTAGATTGTCGATGAGGGTTCAAAACTTACCACTGTCTTGTTCAAGCTTCTTGGCGCCTCCTGTTTTCTCCTCCAGCGTCAGGATCATGTTGAAGTCGCCTCCTATGATCCAGTTCGGTGTTGCAGTTAGGGTTTTGATCAGTTCCAACTGCTGCAAGAAAGCGTCTTTGTCCTGATGGTGGTGGGGCCCATAGACGTTGGTGATGGCTCCCTCTTGAGCTGATCCAATGACCTCGAAATAGGTTGTTATTGTGCTCCTCATTGTGAAGGGACGATTGATTATGATGTTGTGTGGATCCCATAGGATAGCCTGGCCCCCTGAGGCCCCTGTTGAATCGATTGTTAGAGAGTTGCATGTTCTCCATATACGTTGAAAGATGACTTTGGCTTCCGCTCCTCGGCATTTGGTTTCCTGTAACATCAGAATGTCTGGTTTTTCTGCTATGATGCAGTTTCGTAGAGTCCTCTGCTTGGATCTACCGTTCAATCCTCTGATGTTCGAGGTGATGACTTTCATTTTTAAGAGGGGGGGGCGGAGTGGAGGTATCCCTCCGAGAGCTTGTGGATCTGACCCGAGTTAATCATCAAATTTCCTGCTTCTTTGATCAGTTGGTGCGCTGATTTTCGCCCTCTTCATTTGTTTTCTCGAGGGACTCTCCTCGATCCTGAGCTTAGATCCGTTGCTATGTCGAGCCGAGCCGTGGATCCCACTGATGAGTTTAGAAAGACTTTGTGGACTTTGCGCAATTGTTCTTTCGGGAGGGTGTGCAGATCTTTTTGGTTGAGCGCTTCCTCCAGCTTTTCCAGGTCGATTCCTGCCAGGTCTCGGTCATCAATCAACATTGGGGTGTCGCCTTCCCCTTCTCCTCTCTCATCTGCATGGGTTTCCCCTGTTGCAGGATTGGGGTTGATATTGGGGCTGTTTGTTGGCTTCTGTTGAGAGTCCTTGTGTGGATCTTGTATTTCCCCTTCTTCTGGCAACTGGTCCAAAATCTCGTATGAGTTTTTGGTGGCGATTTTTTGACTGGTATCTGGGATTGGCTTTCTCTGGGAGTTCCTCCTTCTTGATTTGACAGTGGTGAAGTCGTCCTTCTGCAGAGTATCGCTTGCCTTCGCAGCTTGTTTGATGAGAGGGCAGTCCCGAAATAGGTGACCGTGCTCATGGCATCTCCGGCACCGAAAAGGGATGTGCTCGTAATCTAGAGTCTGTGTCCAGTCCTCATCCTGGTATTCAAGGGTCACCGATCCAGGAAGCGCTTTAGAGATGTTCATGTAGACGCAAATTCTGGCATAAGATGTGTATCTTCTCTGCTTCGTGGCTTCCGAGGCTTTTACAAAATTTCCAAGGGTATTGCCTATGCCCATGAGGATCTCTTCTAGCCAGAACTCCTGTGGGAGGGAGTATAGGCGTATCCATACAGGGGCCATGGTGAAATCTTCTTTCTCCGAGCTAAATCTTTCCGTCCAGAAGCAAAGAAATAGCCCTGCGGAGTTGAAAAAATATGGTCCATTCTCAAAGATCCTGTCCTTGTTCTCAAGATTGTATAAAATGATGGTGAAGAAACCCTTGGAGCTGAGTTGCAACTCATATTCTCCTTTGGGGTTCCACCAATGCTTGATCCACTTATTTAGGTCCCTCTCTGTGGGCCAAAGGCCCAAGAATTTCCCAATGAGGGCGTGTTCTTTCATGAACTGTGTGTGTTCTCCTACCCTAGTGGAACTGATGAGATATCTTGGAGATTTTTCGAGTTGTGGAATGCATTTACCTGGCTCCCAAGTCCGTGGCAGTTTGGTCTGGGATGTTCCTGCTTCTGTATCCATTTCCGCTCGCAGGCCTTGCTCCCTGGCTAAAAGCTGCTCCCTTATCTGAGGCGGCGGTTCGAAGGTGGGTCTTCTTGCCCTGGTACCGGCTTTGTCATTGGCCGCCACATTGCAGTATGAGGGGGGTTTACCCCCCCCCCCTCCTCACCCATGCTCGTGTATCACTGGCCCGCGGGTGATCTGGTTCGCGTCTGGTTGGATGCGCCGCCTGGTAATGAGTTCTTGCTGCGGCTGCCTATGCCGCGAAGGTGTTAGGGTTTCTCATCAGCCAGTGAGGCCGATCTTCTTTTCGTCCTTTTCTTAATAATATTTTCTCCATTGTTTATTATGGTACCTGATTTGTTTTATTTTAACAATTTTGTGGCACTGGTCAGTGGCTTAGGGCCTTCTCTGTGGGCTTCAAACATCTTATCAACACCACCCATACATAACCTAAATGTAAAATAAATGGTTTGTATAGTGGAAATGGATTACTAAGATCGTTATTGGGGTGGTAAATAATGCTTCAACATCCTACCATTTACATGTCCACCTGGTAGTTCTTTTCCATCATTGTCTTTGAGAAAAAATGTTTTATTTCCTCTGAATGTCTGAATGATGTAAGGGCCTTTCCACAAGCTATCAAACTTTCCATGTTTACCCTTATCCTCATTTCTGGAATCCCACTTCAACACCAAATCACCCAACTCAAAATCATCCTCTTTAGGTCTCTTGTCATAAATCTTTTTTATACCTTCCTGGATAACCTAAGTCTTGTTGTACACTTCTTCTCTGGACTGCTACAATTGGATCATATGATTTATTCTTCTTTGGGTATCATTTGATTCCACTTGTACTTCCTGCAATAGTTTCATAAAAGGGACCCCTAAAGAAGAAGGGAAAACTGCTTCAGTACCATATATCAACTGGTATGGGGACATACCAATTGATATTTTGGTGCTCAGTCTATCAGCCCATAGCGCATGAACTAACTTATTATTCTAGGACTTCTTGTTCTCTTGTAGCATTTTCTTAATGATATTCACCAGAATTTCATTTGAGGACTTAGCCAGCATATTTACCTGAGGGTAGTAAGTTGTTGAGTGTCCCAAAGTAATGTGGTACTGGATAAAAAACTCTATAAGTCTTTTGGATCTGAAGGCCATTGCATTGACAACTATAATTTTCCTAGGGCATCCAAAACAAGACAAAATATTATTTTCCAAAAATTTAATGATAACATAGTCAATGGCTTTCCTGCATGGTACAACTTCGATCCACTTCGTGAAGTAGTCTGTGGTTGTAAGGATCCACTTATGTTGGCCCGAAGAGGGTGGATGTATCTCTCCAATAAATTCTAAACCCCATTGTTGGAATGGAACTTCAACCGAGACGGGTTTCATGGGTAGAGGCAGAAGCTTCCTTTTACCTTCGAAACCCTGACATTTGTGGCAAGAGGTGACTTTTTGATGCACATTAGCAAACAATGTGGGCCAGTAAAAACCATCTCTGAGAATATTGTTAGTTGCGGTCTTCCAACTTAGATGACCGCCATTGTCCCCTGCATGGAAGTCCTGCAATACCCTGTCAACTTCATCCTTCAATAGGTAATTAAGAAAAATAACTCCAGGGTCTTTCCAATAAATGTTTCCATCTAGAATACAATATTTCAAGGCTTCTAGTTTAATAAATCTAGCTTTGGTTTTAGTTAGACCAGGAGGAGCTTGTAAGTTATGAAGTACAAAAATGAGGTCTGTGTACCAAGGAGAGTTTAAGAATACCTCTTTTACATTTGGAGTCACCTTCTCGTCCTGTTCGTCAACTGCAGCCAAAACATTAATGTCTAAATCATGAAAATTGGATTCAGCCATTAGTTTGGCAAAACCCTGACCTTTGATCATTTTAGTGGGTTTTATTTCTATATCATATTCCATAATAACAACAATCCACTTTCGTCTCCTACCATCTAGATTATCCCGAGTCAGGATATCCTCTACCATAGCATTCAGAATGTAGGCAATTGTGTGAGAATGAAGAATATAGACCCTGAAATCTTTTGTGGACTTTACCAGGGAAAAAGCTTGTTTCTCCATTATGTTGTATTTCAACGCAGCATCTCTCAAAGATTTGCTGAAAAAGGCTATGGGCTGCTCGTACCCTTCATTGTTTTTATGCAATAGTACTGATGTGATGGTGTGTTTAGATGTGAAAGAGAACAAAAAGAAATCTTTGGTGTAATCTGGACTGATCAAAACCGAGGCTTGTGTGAGTGCATTTTTTACTTGCTCAAATGATTGTTTAGACTTGGTGTTCCATCTTATTTTGGTGTCTTTTTTTCAGCATATTTGTGATGTTCCTGAGAAGTTTAGCCAAGTTGGGTATGAATCTTCTTAGGAAATTTATTTTACCAATGAATGATTGTAACTCTTTGATTTTCCTAGGGTTTTTCACTTTCTGGATGGCCTCTATTCCGATGGGATCTATTTTGATTCCATGTTTAGAGATTATGTGCCCCAACAACTTGCCTTCTTCTAAACTGAAAAGGGTTTTCTTAGGATTTAGTGAAATCCCAAATTTTCTGCACTTCTCAAACACTCGTCTGAGATGCTGTAAATGTTCCTCGTCATATTTGGAGTAGACAATCACATCTTCCAAATATATGACTATAAACCTACCAAGCTCGTCCTTAAGAGTAATATCCATTCCTCTTTGGAAAGTGGCACCAACGTTCATCATACCAAAGGGCATTTTCACATACATGAAAGTTCCCCAGGGTGGGGTGAAGGTTGTTTTCTCCTGGTCATCTGGGTGTACAAGGACTTGGTTGTAACTTGAGAAACTGTCTAGTAAGGAGATCCTACTGGCCCCAACTACCTTTAGTAATATGTTGTCCATTTCAGGCAAAGCGTAATTGTCTTTAAGGGAAAACTTGTTCAGGTTTCTGAAATCAATGCAAAGCCTGATTTCACCAGTCTTCTTTTTGGTAGGAACCAGATTAGAAACCCATTTGGAAAATCTCAAGGGGACTATAATTTCGGAATCATACATATTTTTAGTTTCCTTTTCTATCAGGGGGAGTAAGTTGGGATTGATTCTCCTAAGTTTCTGCCTAAAAGGTTTGTGTTCTTCTTTTATTGGAATTCTATGTTGTATGATACTTGTGTCATAAGATTTTAAATCCTCATAACCCCAAGCAAACACATCAACATATTCCTTAAACAGTTCAATATATTTGCATTTTTTCTTAGGGTGTAAAGATTTGGAAAGTTTTATCATCTTGGGTTTTTCCTCTGTTCCTATGTTACACTCTTCGACCTCTTTACCACTAGCTTCAATTTTATGCTTTTTTGCTACATCGTTAAAATCAAACAGATCTTCTAACGGGACCAAACCTCTAGGTAAAGTGTTGTTTTTCAAATGCAAAACACCAGAGTCTTCATCATTTTTATTCACTTCATCTAAATCTACTTTATTTACACTATCATTTTCAAAAAATGATTTATTTACATTATCATCATCATTCTCTACATCTATATTTGTACATTGAAAATCATTCTTACACTGCAGGAAGTCCTCAATTTGATCGTCATTACAAAATACATGCCAGTATCTGATGTTATATGGGATGATTGGTCTGCACTTCACCTCTACTATGTATTGGCGATTTTGTTTGAAAGGTATTTTTCATGTGGCTGCCGAAGTAGCCAATCTGTCTACCAGTATGTTCTGGCCTCTGGGCATCACCTGCAAGTCGATCTCAGTGAAACATTCTAAAAAATATAAAACAACATTTCCATAGGCTCTGAGTCTAGGATTCTTAGCTGAATATNTCATTTTGTAAGAGTGGCTTTTTGAATACCTTGATTTGTGATTATGCAACCAAACTCTAGCTTTAGCTCCCTCTTTGCTCATAGATCCATCAAAATCCACACTCCAGAAATCTGCTAGCATTTCATCACTTTCTATTGTTGTAGTGTCCTTTACCTCAATGATTGCTTTATCTTTTTTCATGTTAGATTCATCATCTTCCAACTGAGCAATTTGTTTATCCAGGTCTCCATCATTTTACAATATGAATGAATCCAGATTAGAGTGTGTAGAGTATAATGGGTAGTTATGTAGTTTTTCTTGACTGCTAACCATATACTTCATTAGAGTCTCTATGTACAGTGTTCTCTATTGTCCAAATACCAGGATGGTAGCATAAGACATATCTAGTTGCAACGTGCCTTTCAACTTAGATCCCCAAGATCTAGATAACAAAATACCATATTTTGGGGGAATGTCTGCAACCATGATATCCATCACCATACTTTTTGCTGGGATTTGGGCTAGGGTGATACACAAATAGTTAATTATTCCTATACATTTGAACTTGCTAGATTCAAAAGAATGGAAATCCATGTAGGGTCTAGTGACATCAAGCCCCAACTTCTCCATCACAACTTTGGGCATCAGGTTGTGAGAGGCGTCGGAATCAAGCATAGGATTGTGCAAGATTTTTTCATGGATATTCAGACTAATATAGAAAGGGGGAACAACACCGTTATCAGTTTGTCCATCTACTTCAGGACCGAACAACAACTCGGGTTGATCATTAGTAAGATTTACAGTGTCTGAGTGCGTTCCTGATCCAATATTCAATGCCTTTGTACCTATCTCTGGTTCAATGCTTAATGCTTTAATCACCTGCGACTTGTAAGTGTTTTTTCTCATTAGTTTGGACAAGGGAATAGGAATTTTCAATTTGTCTTGTTCTCCTTCCAGGCTGAAAGTAGTGGAAGTCTTGCTTTGGCTTTGTACTTCTAGTTTTTCTTTCATTGTTCTTTGGGAAAAAGTATTTAGATGACTAGTAGATGCGACCTCGGTTTGATTTGATCTTTACAAAATTTCAGGATTTTTCCTTGCAGAATATTTGACATTATTCCTCTCAGGGACTTTCTTGAGAGAAGTATCTGAGGTTTTCTTGGCCTCAGTCATTTTCTTCGTTTCAGTAGCCTTCTTTGTAGGATTTTTGTTAGTCTTCTTACTTCTTAAGTTGTACTGTCTGTGCACCTCCATTATAGCATTCTCAAAGGCCTATTGTTATGTTTCCTCTTCCTCCTCATTCACCTTTGTTTGTGAGAGGAGAAAAATATCCTGTTCTTCTTGAGTAAGAAAAATGGAGTCATCATCGTGAACACCCATGAGGTTTATGTGAGTATCATCCAACTCATTGATTACCTCTTCCCCATCATCAACAAAGTTCTCTTGAAGAGGTGGTATAATCTATTGATCAGGCCCCCTTTGCTCTCTTTTGATTTCTCGAATCTCTCAGATCTCTCTGTCTGATTTGGGGAGGGTTCCTTCTAAAGTTTGGATTTCTGATCTGAGGGGCAGACTGGTTTTCTCGGGGTGGATTCCTGTCAACGATGGTTAATATTTCCATCATTATCCCCATACTTCTTACTATGGAATTTAGTTTGGCATCTAAAGAAGATGTGGAAGGATCTTCTTTGATTGTAACCCTTTTCTTTGTTCTTTGCCTGGCTCTTCTAGCTAGTATATTTTCTTCTACACTTACTGCACTTTTCTTCATGTCTTCTAGAGTGACATAATTCCTTTCCCTTAGTTGATATGACATATCAACATCAAATCCATCAGGGAACTTGATTAAATCCAAACCTTGTGGGGTTTTAATATCAGATGGAATTGAATTATAAAGATTGTTGAAATGAATGCAGTAATCCTGCACTATTTCCCCTTGATTTCATTTGATATTCTCATATTCTGATAAAATCTGGAGAGGATTTTTCTTTACCTCCCATATGTCAAGGAAACTCCACTGGAAAGTAGAAATGTCAACGACGGTAGCAGGGTGTAGCGCTTTGAACCATTTTTTGACTTCTCCTGTCAAACTCTGTGCAAAAATTCTCATCTAGACGTTTTCTTCATCAACATCCTGCAAATCAAAATAATCATTCATCTTATCAACATTTTGTTGCGCATTCAAAGGACCAATACCATCAAATTGAGGAAGTCTTGTTTGATAGTCCTGAGGCATGGCATGTAAAGGACAAACCAACACCAAGGGAGCATATCTTGCTGCCATGATTGGTGGAGGAGGTTGAACAACAACTTGTGTGAATGGAGGAGAAGTGATAGAAGAAGTAGAAGAGGTAGGGCTAGGGTATGTAGAGTGAATTATTTGATGTTTGATGGAGGCTGCCACAATATTCAAGGCAGAAAGTTCTATAGAATGTTGAAAATGAGCTTGGTACAACGCTTGATCAAGATTTTCTACTAGCTCTTCTAACTTGTCGAACTCTTGGAGGAAGTGTTGATTAAATTCTTTTCTGGGAGAAAGTATTTCAGGGGTTCTAGGTTGCAGGATGGTTTGATTTAGAATTGTCTCACTTACAAAGATGCCATATTTGGTTTTAAAAAGGATTTGTTCAAAGGATATGTCAAACTCAATATCCTGGATGGCAGCCAACTTCTCTAGGAGAGAATTGGACCTATGAAGAGGAATGTGACTCCTGGAACCTTCTACAATGTTTTTCTTTCTGAGTAACTTTTCTAGATCACCTACTACGGTCGTGAGTTCTGGATCGGGGTGAGGCCTAGTGTAAACTTTTTTAGGAGCCATAATTTTTAATTTTTAAGAAATCTAAACTAATATATAGAAACTTTAACAACCTCTGAACATTATCTCTTTATAAGTTAGATTTTAGGATTCATTCAGAAAGAAAGTTTGTTCAGTTCCAAAGTATGGTTGTTGCTATGTTAACTCTCTATAAATTCCCAGAGGTTGTCAAGAGGTAGAAGAAATTTATCAGAGGTAACTTTATCCAACCACTTCGAAACTGGGATCTAATCCTACCAGTTTCATAGAGGGATCTCTCTGTAAGATTTAGATATGTTTCAGGTTTCAGATATTAGGCTAGTTAAACAAATAGGACTGTGTTGTTTTGTTTTATAAAATGACTGAAACATTGCTTATGCATCCATTGGGATATGGGGTCTTTTTTAAGGTTTGAGATCTGAGAATAGATTTTATAAGGTTTCTTCACAGGGTAGGATAATGTCAATGTCGAATCCTTTATAATTTAAAGTGATGGATAGAAAAAATAGATGAGATAATCAACTATAATAAAAAAGCATTCAAGAATTTCTTTATCACAATATCAGAAGACAAACATTTAGATCTCTAAAAGCCAGAAACAAAGTATATGAAGATAAATTCTGCAAATTTAACTTCTTTTAAATGATCATATGTAGAAAACAAAATGATAATGAAGAAAGATAAACCATTCAATAAAGAGGAGTAAACATCACCAACATTTAACACGCAGGAATCCTATGAATCATCCCTTTTTATTACTGGTAGATCTCTTCAAAAAGATTACAGTTTACAACTTGCTTGGGTGTAAAGATCAACCCTCAATACTTCAAAGTTTGAAGTATTTATAGAAAAGAAATTACAATTCGGTCCTATCATTAATGATCAGGACATGGTAGAATCCAAATCTAACTACCTAGCTAACAAAATAAAAAATTATAGGAACTTATAATGATCTGTTAGATTCTTTGAGCTGATTTTGGAAATGTTGTTGGTGAGTCATCAACTTGACTTTGACTGCTCGGTGTGCTAATTTTTAGATCCACATCATCTTCTATTCGATCAAGTCACACAAGTCGTCCCATCTCTGCTGACTGGGAATGTTGACTTTGAGCAGCCTTTGATACACTTTGTTCGTCTCTGTGTACTTAGTGAAAGTGGGTTTGGTGATGAAAAGATACTTTATCTCTTGTTGAATATTTAGGTCTAATCTCAGAGTTTCCAAGAAGGCTTTTCCTGTGATACTGCCTTTTATGCCTATGAATTTGGACCCATCCTTCGCCACTGTGAGAATCTTTTGTTTATAATCTAAGAGAGTAATCATCTTATTGTTGATCACAAAAAGGCTTGCGAGACCTTTCTTCTGGAAAGATTCAGTTTTGCTGAAAAACCTTGTATTGCAACATCCATTGCCTGAACTTTCTCCTCAAGTTGCAGCATTAGTCCCTTATTGGTCAAGACTCTCTTAACTTCAAGAATTGTTTCAGTCATATCCTCAATTTGCAGAGCTTCTAGCTCGTCTTTTGATTTAGATTTTAAGAATTTGATTATGTCATGGGCCTCTCTCGGCATTTCTCCCAGTTCTCCCTTTATCTTGTCGATGGCATGTTTGGCTCTTTGCACTAGATCATGCTGTTCAAACATGATTTGTATTAGGGGCCAAATATCTATCACTGATTGATAGGTGTCCAACCAAATATTTTCTTTAGCCTCTGATAAAGTCTTAGCCATGATTATTTCCTTCTGCAGCTACTGCAATTCTTGTTTGAGTTTGTCTGACTTATGCCTCCCAGTGTTGTAGCTGGCCTGGAATGTGGAATTCAGCCTTTGGATATTTTGAATCTCTTCTTGCAATTTTTTAATTTCTTCCCCTTGAAAAGTCATATCTTCTATCTCTTTTTATAATTGGTCTACTGCATCTGGGGCTGTCGATGTTGTTGTTGCTGGAATTTCCCCTGTGGTAGTAGATGTTGTTGTTGTTGTGCTAACTCTTGTAATTGGGACTTCATTCAATGGTATGGCTTCCATTGGCACGTTCTTCTCTTTTTCCTTAACTAGCTTGTCCATCTCGGCTTCGATTTCTTTAATTTGAGAATTTTGATCCATGATCAACTTTAACATCTCTTCTTTCTGCCCTTCAGTCTCAACCATCTCTTTAGCCTGTGAGTCTTCAGTAGCAGATATTTTTAATTGTTTCCTTAGGGAAACTATGTCAACATTCTTCTTTTTGATAATCTCTTCAACTGCCTTGATATTTGTCGGATCATAACCACCTAGCTGAGTTAATTAGTCAACTAGTATTCAGTTAACTGACTGAACAAAGAGTAGTGATTTGGTGATGATCCCCATGTTGCATGGTGACAAAACCAATGCAACATCTAAACTCAACTCAACTAGTCAAACTGAAGTGTCAACTGAAAGAGAACATTCTCCAGGTGGAATATTCTCGCCTAAAATATAGGAGACTGGATAATGACTAATTATGACTAATAAACAAGGAAAAACCTTAGGAAAAATAAATCCTAGGTGTGTGTGAATTAACTCCAACACCCCCCCTGAACATCACTATGGTGAAAATAAAGAATGGGTCTTGGCTACGAGGCCATGTTAGGTACCCAAATACAAAATATACACTGAACTAAATGGGGAAAGAGGAAAAAAATCATGGGAACAAAACCCCCCCTCAAATTACAATGCAGAAAATAAAAAATGAGAAGGAACAAAAGGCAGTTGCTAAGCAACCATGTCCTTCACTCCAAGAAGACCTCGCAACTATGCAAGTTTGTGCTCTTTGAAGATTTTGTTGAAGATGTAGATGTTTGCATGGATATGATGAAGTATATGCATCATTTATATTTCCACACATATCCAATTTATCTTCTTATAATGAATAATATCCAAATAAATTTTGGATGAAATTTTAAAAACAGTGTGGCCATTTCCAGAAAAATGTTGAAATTTTGTTGATTTTAAAACGATCATAAATTCACTTTACGGACTCCGTTTCGGACAATGTTTTTTTTGACATTGGATATTTTTCCGAGAGGAATTCAAATGTCCATTTGTTTCTGCAAATTTTTCTCATAAAATATCAGAATGGCGTATGATGTGCACACCTCCCTTTTTGTCTCCTGAGATGCATGCATGGTGCATGCAAAAGTGTCTGCATGTGACTCCTGAGATGCATGCTATATATATTCCACATGAATTTCAGAAAATAAATCTGAAATGGAGTAGACATCATATTCAATTATTGGAATACTAATTTATGCAAAAACGTTTGCAGAAGACTCTTCATAATAAGAGGCTTGATCTTCTGGCTCTATCTGTTCGACCTCCTACATGAAATCTTCAAAATATTCTTTATTCCCAAGAAAAACCTCCAATATGGTTGATAATTCATTTGGATTTAATCCTTGTGATTCTTCATATACTTGATGGAAAAGTTCGGGAGAAACAGACATGTCGATACTTCCGATGGCCATATCTTGTCTATTGAGAAAGTCATTTTTATCATCGACAAAATTAGGCTCTACTTCCATTGCCATGGTTATTTGGTATAAGCCTTTGCATATTAGTAGAAGAAATTTTTTTGGCTTCCATTCCAAATAGTTATGAGGCGTGGGAAGTATATCCGGTGAATAATCCATCTTTTTGTTGCAATCTTTTGTACCTGCAAAAAATGATTTGGTGTAGCTTTTGCTTAGCATTCCATCGGCTTTGATACCATGTATATGTGTTGAACCTACACATAATAGATCTATATAGAAAATACTATACATATTTGTAGAGAGAAATTGAGAAAGAAGAAGCAAGATAGAAAGAATGGAAGAATTCTCATTAACCGTATTCCACACAGTATTAACTGTATTCCACGCATAAAGAGTGAATAATTTACAATAG
>JASDQU010012621.1:18833-29102 GCA_032191745.1 Picea mariana
GGCCTACATGTACAATTCACTTTGTCATCTTCAAAAATTCATTTCTCCTCAACCATGAGGATCCACGTGACGTTCCACATACCACCGGAAAGAGAATGATGTATACTATCCATCCATGGGTGTTGTATATACATGTGCATTTTCCTTCATGTCAAAATAGCTTCATCAATCTTGTGGTCCAAAACCCATGACTAGGGTTGACATCAATGACAACAACCAATCTTCCAACAGGAAGTTGCCCAAGCAGAAGGAGAAAATGAGCATTCTGAGGAGTGTCTCAACATATTCAGCCAGGAAGCTAAGGAAGCTGTAACACTGAAGCTGAAAGCAGAAAAAGCAGAAGAAGATGATGAGCATTCTGAGGAATGGCTCAATATTTTCATCCAGGAGACTGAAAAGAATGCAACATGGGAGTTTGTAGAAGAAGAGGAAGAAGAAGAAGTAGAAATCAATTTTTTTTCTTATCTGTGGGAACATTTAGAAGCCATAGAGAGAAGGGTGAAAGTGCAGAGCATGCACATCCAACAGGAGAAGTTGGAGACCGATGAAGAAGGCATGGGAGATCACAGTGATCTGCCCATGTGCCGAAAATTTTTGCAGCTGAGGAGACTGCATGAAAAGAGCCAGCCACTGGAGCAGCTGGACTGGGTGATAGAAGACATCAAAAGACTCATGTTGAGGTCAGCAGAGACTACCAGCGAGGAGCAGCTGAGCAGAAGGAAGGAAGTAGCAGTAGCAGCAACACAAAAGCAACAACAGCAGCAGGATGGAGCGAATGAACAGCTCCAAAGGATGATTTGGAATCTAGGAGGATTGCCATAGCTGAGATGGGAAGCTCATGAGTAGGAGCTCATGAATTTTGCAGCTGAGGAGTATGATGTAGGACAATCTCTCCACGTCATCTAGCTAGCCAGCCAACCACGTCGAGTGCACGCATTCAAAGCTGAAGAGACGCGCAACCCTCATCTTTTAATTTGTAATTGAATGTAATTTAATGTTTAAGCTGTTGAGCTATGAAGCCATGCCTTTGTGCAGGCTATAGATAAGATAGTCTTTTAATGTTTGTAAGGCTGAGATCTAGATCCAATTCTGGACTAGACAACTATTCGATGTAATTGAATAGGGTAGGTAGGCTGGAGGGAAGATCTCGAAGAGCCCCCTCAGGTAAAAGAGATTTCATATCTCATTTTGGTAAGTAGTTGTAGTGAGAAGTGAGGATAGAAGAGAATCTGCGAGTAGAGAGCAGAAGAGAAGAGAAGAGCTGAGACCTTGTTACAGGCCGTGCTCAGGAACACCTTATACAAACAGGCATTTGCCATTTTAATATAAACAGAAGAATTTTTTCCTGCATGTATTTCTGTGTTATGTGAATGTCTATGAGTGTTCATTTATGCTGTGAATGTATGTTATGTTATGCATTTTTGCAAGAGTGTGTTTGATTTCATGCTTGAGAGGTTCTTTGTGGTTTCATGCCAGGAGGGCATGACAGAGTGCTACGGTCTCTGAATATCAGTGCAGTGAAGCACTTCTGAATTCTACAGGTTCAGACAAAGACGTGCTGTGGCACAAGAACTGGAGTTAGCAACTCAGGGAAGACCTCAAGGTTGTTGAATACCTTGGAGGAAAGGTTGTGTAGGAGAGACACAGTTGTAGACAGAAGCTCTGAGGAGTTCTGTGAAGCTTTGCCAAGAGGGCATTGAGCATATGCACAGTGGGGCATTGAGCATATGCACAGTGGTGCATTGAGAAGGACTCTGTTGTGAATTCATGAAGGAGAACCAGAATCATTGAGGATTTTGTGAAGCTCTGCCAGATGGGCATTGAGCAGGTGCAAGGAGTGCACAGGTGAAGAACTCTGCTATGAGTTTAGAGGAATCAAAATCACTGAGGATTTTGAGAGCTCTACCAAGGGGGCATTGAGCAGGTGCAAGGAGTGCACAGAGGACAGAACTGCTGAATGTTCTGTGAGAAGATACTCTGCCAGGTGGGCATTTGAGTCAGTGTGCAGACAGGCATAGAGAAGAGGGAGAAAAGAACTCTTTGAGTTCTGAAAATTAGAGGAAGAATCCACTAAAGGATCTTCACAGGATTGTTGAGCACCATGCAGCACTCAGCAAGAGGTTGCTTGAGAGAAATAGCCAGGAGGGCATTTCATTCTCCATCTGCAGGAGAAGGAAGAAGAATAAAATCCATTAGGGGTCTGAGTATTTGGGAAAGCTCAAGAGATATAGCACTGTGTGGGCATGAAGACTCTACAAAGGTGCAGTAGTCAAAGAATCGTTTGAAGATTTGAGAGTAAAATCTCAGGAGGAACAACGTCGTGGAGAACGCAGGCAAGGCTTAAAGTCGAAGATCTCGCAGAGAGAAACAAAGGTCGAGGCCTTTGAGAACTTGGAATTCTTCCAAGTACCGGAAGAAAGTGCGCAAGATCAGGAGAGAGCATAGCAGCTGTCGGATCGGCAGAAGAAGGAGATCTGGACCGTTGGTTTTCACATCTAGGGAGCAGCAGCAGGAGCGCACAAGAAGAACAGAATTGGACCATTGGATCTTGGTCCAAATACCCAACAGGCACCAGATCTGTTGAGAGTTGCATGGAGGTTAAACCTTCATGAACAGCAGAGGAGAAATCCCGACAAGAGTTGTCATCGGGGTTTCGAATATCGGGATATCGGAGTTCTCGAGGACAAGAGATCAGGAATTACCATGGTGAAAGTCTCAGAAACGATCTGAGATGTCTATTTGTGGAGACACGTGGCGGAGATCCAGATTATCGGGGAAAGTCTCGATAGAAAATCAAACTGGCACATCGTAGTTTGGCATTTCACGAGTCCTGAAGACGAGGCACCCGGGACATTTGAAGTTGCGAAATCGCGAGAGGCAGTCAGGACTATCCATCTTGAGGGGACGCATGGCAGTGATTGAGGCCTTCGAGAAAAGTCCCGATAGGAGAGCCACATCAAGAAATCGGGGATCGGGATATCAAGAATCCCCTGGACACGAGGCTTATGCATTTTAGCATTGCGAGGTATGAAACCCCGATAGGAGATAAGGCTGCGGTCTTATGAGAGCTGGTCATATGGACTATAGCATAGCCAGGCAGGGCTAAGGCAGAAAGGAGTGCATCGGCAAATTGGAGTTCGAGAGTTCGAGAGGACAGGAAGTTCACGGCTGAGTGCAGAAGACCGTGGGGTGAAGAGAAGGACCTGTGGATCGGGTTTTTAGTAGAGATTCCAGCAGGGAATCGGAAGAGCCGCTTCGGCTCATGAAATGATTGATCAATCCTGTGAGCAGGAGCATGAGGTGGTGGTTGCGTCCTTACTGCATCATATAACAAAAAATACCATTGGAAATTGTGCATACTGATCTAGTTGGACCAACTAAAACAAAGGGATTAAAAGGTGATAAATACTTCATATTATTAGTTGATGATTATACAAGAATGAATGCAATTTGCTTTCTCAAGAATAAGTCAGAAACTTTTGAAAACTTCAAGATCTACAAGGAAATGGTTGAAAATGAAATGGATTCAAAAATAAAATGTTTGAGATCTGATAATGGAGGAGATTTCACCTCAAAGGAATTTATGGAATACTACAACAATCACGGAATAAAAAGGCAATTCTCCATTGCTAGGACACCTCGACATAATGGAGTTGTTGAAAGAAAGAACAGGATAGTACAGGAAATGGCTCGAACAATGTTAATGGATTCAAAATTGAAAAATATTTTTTGGACACATGTAGTGCATACAATAGTTCACATTTGAAATAGAGTAATGCTCAGAAAAAACACTGAAAAAAATCCTTACGAACTATGGAAAGGAAGACCAAGAAATGTAAATCACTTCAGAGTTTTTGGAAGCAAATGTTATATCAAAAGAGAATATGGTGGAATGGGAAGGTTTGACTCTAGTGTGGACAAAGGAGTACTTGTTGGTTACTCAAGTACAAGGAAATCATAAAAGTGTTACAATCTAAGATTGAAAAAATTTGTGGAAATTATCCACATAAACATTGATGAAACAGGCAAACTAGAATCAAAGGAAGAAAATGAATCAATGAAACATCCCTAGAAGAAGAAGCAAAAGATGAAAAATAAGTAGAAGAGGAAGATGAAGAGAATCTGACAGAAGTAGAAGAGAAATTTCAACAAGTGTCTCCAAATACACCCAGTAAACGAGTACAGAAGAATCATCCTTCAGATCAGATTATTGGAAACAAAGATGCAAGAGTTGAGACTAGAAGAAGAATTCTTTCACGAAAACAAAGACACCTAAAACTCTTATATACAATTGAACCAAAATGTTTTAAAGAAACCAACAAGGATGAATCTTGGAATAAGGCCATGGATGAAGAATTGGATCAAATAGAGAAAAATGGCACTTGTGAATTGGTTCCAAGACCAAAGAATAAGAATGTGATTGACACAGAATGGGTTTTCAGGAATAAATTGAATGAAGATGGACAAGTTACAAGGAACAAGGCTATATTGGTATGTAAAGGATATGCACAGATTGAAGGAATCGAATTTGAAGAGACATTTTCCCCAGTTGCCAGAATGGAAGTAATCCACTTGTTTTTAGCTTATGAATGCTCTAAAAATATTAAAGTATATCATATGGATGTAAAATCATCTTTTCTAAATGGGGAACTTGAAGAAGGAGTATCCATTGAACAATCAGAAGGATTTCAGTTGTGAGAGAACACATATTATGTGTGTAAATTAAAGAAGGCATTGTATGGTCTAAAACATGCTCCTAGAGCATGGTATTCTAGACTAGATAAGTATCTGTAGTAGGCAGGGTTCAGAAAAGGAAGTGCAGTCAACAACCTCTACATCAAGGTAAGTCAAGGTAATATTTTATTAGTTGAATTTTATGTTGATGATATTATTTTTGCTAGTGATGATGACAGGGTAAGCCAAAAGTTTGCAAAAGAAATGCAGAATGAATTTGAAATGTCGTTACTTGGATAACTATCCTTCTTTCTAGTACTTCAAAAATGTCAAAGAAACCAAGGAATATTTATTTCTCAAACCAAGTATATTAGAGAACTGATAAATAGGTTCGGAATGGAAGATTGCAAACCAGTTATCACTCCCATGAAAACCAGTTGCGAGTTGACAAAAGATGATGATTCAAAGTCTACAGATCAGAGGCAATATGTGTCAATGATTGGAATCCTACTATATGTGACAGCATCTAGACCAGATGTAATGCAAGCAGTTGGACAGGTGGAACAATTTCAAGCAACACCAAATGAATCACATGTATTAGCAATGAAGAGGATCTTCAGATATCTCAAAGGAACATAAGAGTTTGGATTTTGGTATCCAAAAGGAAAGGATCTATCACTTATGGCCTACATAGATGAAGATTGGGTAGGTTGTATTGATGACTGACGAAGCACCAATGGAGAAGGATTCTACTTGGGTGAGTGTTTAGTATCATGGCTAAGCAAGAAACCATCATCAATATCCTTATCTACAACTGAGGCAGAGTATATTGTAGAAGAATCATGTTGTACACATGTTCTTTGGATGAAACAAACTCTGACAGACATACAGGTTGAGTATGATGAGCCCATTCCAATATATTTTGATAATACAAGTGCCATCAGTATCTCAAAGAACCCGGTGATGCACTCTAAGATGAAGCACATTCCAATCAAGTATCACTTTCTACGGGAGAAGGTTGTAGAAAGAAAATCAAAGTTGAGTATGTGGGCACAAAAGAACAAGTGGCACAAAAGAACAAGTTGAGTGTCTGAGATCAAGCTCCTAGGAAGGTCTAAAGTGATTAGATACATTAGATCCATCCATTGGTTCAAAAGGTATGTCTTATTTCTATGAATAGTTGGATTTTGATGTATGCATGAGGAATGGCAATGGAGATTTGAGGATTCTCCCTAGAGAGACTAGTGGCTACATGGAATTTTTTGTATAAGTCAGATCTACAGAAATACATTGTTGGTATGTTCATCATTGATACTTCCTATGAGGCACATCTTGTATTTCTTGGCATATGGATAAGGGTTTTTATGGTACATGGTCGAGAGATTATATTTGTGTAGTAGTTGATGTATTGAGAGGCTTAATATCAAAAAGGTTTTGATGACTGAGATCATGTGAGGGATATTATACTTGTTCATGATTACACACACCTATGTGGCACATGACTAGAGAGAGACATATTTTCCTTGAGTAAAGGTTATTTATAAGGATGCATGCATAGGGTACATTTATAGTCTAGATACAGTGACATGTTACATATCTATGTGAAAGAAGTAACAGAGGGTTAGAAGTTTTATAGAAAAAGAAAACCCTATTTTTCAAAGGCACATGTAGGCTTCATAACAGTTAGGGAACATACATACATGATCTGCATAACATATAGGGTGTGTACATACACGAGNTACAGGGAAGTTGTACAGATTGGTTTCAGGTCAGTGGTACAGGTTGATACAGTTGTACAACAGTATATCTCAGAGTGACAGGTTGACAGTGGTTCCATCATTCTACTTATACTTCAAGGTGGTTGGACAGGGAAAGGACAGGTGGTTGTAGCCACCTTCCAGTTGTAGCCAGAGAACATAGGGGGTTGTAGCCTCCTTATGGTTGTAGCGAGAGAATTGGAGAGTTGGAGCTTCCCTCAAGTTGTAGCCTGAGAAACTAGGGGGTTGCAGCCTCCTTCCAGTTGCAGCTGGAAAACAAAGGAAGTTGGTGCCTCCAATGAATGTAAATTTTTAAGACATATAAGAAAAATCATTCTGTGGTTTTCTCCCAATTTGGGTTTCCATGTAAAACACTGGTGTACTGTGTATGTGTGTGATTGTTCATTTCTTATTGCTCATTATTGGATAAAAAATCTACATTGATATAACACTTGGATTATTTGGAGAAAAAGGATTATAATTACGCTATTATTGATTCACCCCCCCTCTCAATAATCCAACACAATGGACAAGGGTTGTTCTTCCTACGACTAAATTTAAAACTTATTGGACATTGGATAGTTTATTCCTCCTCTTCCATTGGGCATAGACATTGATGAGGAACCCTTGAAGAAATTTTGTTCACAAGGTTTTTTAACTCCATATTGAATAAGATCCTTGTTTGTATCTACTTTATATCTTTCTCCTAGGTTAACATTTGATCAGACATTTGAGCTATAGTTTTCCATTGTTACTCCATTTCTTGAACTTCTGTGTATTATGGTTTCTCCTTTTTGCATTCTTTGGAAAAGTTTCCATACTCATGGCATGATTTTCATTTGAAAGATAGTTTCTCATATTCTATTTGTTGCACATGTTACTATTTATCAAGAGTGATCAGAAAAGATTCATGAAATCCTTTCTATAAATCCACCAAAGTGTAGATCCAGACACACGTCTACATATTTCTATAGGTTCAACCTTGTCAATGTAGTGCCCTAGAGTATTGACAATTATTTGAAGGGCATAATTATTCTAGAAGTGAAGTGGGAAATGAGGCAACCATACCCAAGAAGGAACTACTGAAGGAACACAATCTTCTAGATTGAAATTGGTGGTCAATATATTTAGTACATACCAATGGTTTCTAAAACATATGATCCAATATGGAAGATAAGGTTCCTATCTCTCCTGGTCTCAAAAAGGAAAGAATAAAATCCTCTTACACAAAATAAATGATGTGGACATGCTCTGATGAGGGTTTTCCATTTCTTTTACAATGAAGTCATCATTATCCTCGGAGAAGGAAAAATTTAAATGAATTGGGAAATGGGGCCTTTATCTTTAAAGGCTATGGATTTTCACCTTAAGTTTAGAGGAGGATTATTTACTTCACGAGTTTTCTCTATACTCTTCAAAAACCTAGTTAGTTAGGATTTCGATGTCTTCCCATAGGAAAAAAATGTTTCTTTAAAGGTTAAACCATTTCATTTGGAGGAGGTTGTGACCCCCTCTAGAAGGTGTGTGGATTGTCCTAAAAAAAATGATTGTAGGGAATTCTTGTAACATCCCCATTATAATCCCCATTTTAATTAATTCTTAATGTATGTATAATGTGTGGCCATGACCAAGAAATGTATATGCGAATTGTATTTCTGAATTTTAATAAATAAAATGTGATGCCAGCTCCTAGAGGATATGAAAAGAGATGGGGGATAAATTAATACACAAGAGAGGGGAGGGTATAAGAGAATGTCTAATAGGGGTCCAAGGGGAATTACACATGTCTATTAATTCGACCCACATTCCTGAATTTTATTATCACTGTGTATTAAACTTTAATTTTTGATTTAGTGTCCCCAAAGCCAATCATTGAATGCATGTAAGAGGGAAGGGGTGATAAGTCAAATCCCATAGTTATTGGGAGAATGGGGGTTGAGTATAGTTATCTTGGGGAAGTGTGTGAGTCAAGAAAGTAAGCCAAAGGAGAGGAAATTTTTATGGGAAGTAACAAGAATTTTAGATAGTCAATATGTTTGCATGAACAACAAGCAAAGAGAAACAAGGAGAGCTTGGAGCTGGACCAACCATGAAGGGTGAATTTTGGAGTGTGTTGGAGTATTTGTAGAGTGTTTTTGGAGTATAATACTGAATATCTGGGTTGTCACACCTGAAGAGTGAACTTCTGTGTGAGTTCAAATGTAACAACAAGTGTTTGTTGTTGTTACTGGTAGTTTTTCTGGTACTGAGTTGCCTTGAGTTTCCTAGCAAAGAGATTCCTAGTTACCTATGCCACAAAGACCCTGATAAATTAATGGGACACCCAAGTGATTGAGATAAGTGAAGGGGTATATTCCTTGGGTTGGGAAAGTCAAGAGGAAGAGAGATGGTGGAAAATCGAGACATCTATAGGATAATACTATTGGGTTGTGGGATTTATGAGCTGTGAGTGGATAATGAGAGACCACCCTCTTTTGTGGATTTATATCCCCAGATCAAGGGATACTTGCTATTGATATTTGGAACAACAAGTCTATGGTTAGGTGGAATGTCCATTCAAAGCACTTGGTTGCACAATTGAATTAAAATATATTTTTTTAATCTATTTATGTGTTGTATTTATTAGTTAAATTACTATGCATCCACTATGTTTTAAAAGAGGATTTATATGTTCTTATATACAAGTTATTAGTTGCATTCATGTGTTATTTTATCATGTTGTACTAGATGTATTTAATTAAATGTATCAGAAAATGGTTAAATCTAAGTTTGTAAATCGTAGATGGTAAAATATAGGAAATTAGTTAGCAATTTTGTTTTTAAATTTTATGCGTTTTTTGCACAAAATGGACCTCAGTCGGGCTAGGGAACGTTATAATGATAAAGTTTCAAAGAGTTCTCTTTGTATTAAGACATGTACTACTTAATTTTCTCATAATGAATTGTTAAAATCAAAGGTGATGGTAATGACTCGAGAATATTTCAATCAAGTATATATGGCTTCCAAAATTAAGCAAGAACTAGAGAAATGAGCTAAGGTAGTGATGTTGATCTAGGAGTATGCTTAACTTGAGTATCATTGTATTGAACTATTTCAGAATCCTATGATATACTAGTTGGGATGGATTGATTAGTGTAATACCCCTAGGTTGAAACCCAAAGTGTAAATATCCATGTAAATGTACTTTACTTATAAGTTTGTGAGATGATAGTATAATAACTTAGTTTGGTTCTATGCACAACAGGTTAGTGTGCGATAATATCACACCAAATGAGTGCACGTAGTTGTAAAATGATACAACACACAATTTAATGTTTTGGAACACACATGTGTAACTACATGTGAATGATGCACTGAAAGTGAAACAACTTAACATATGCAGTGCACACATGCAAGATACTAGATATATAAAATATGCAGAACAGAAATGAAATGCTAGAAATGACAGAATAACAGTAAAATATCCAGCATAATCTTCACAATACACGGAAATGATATACAAAATAGCAACAGAAATAGCACTTTGAATCAGATAGCAATGTTCATAGGCCTCTTCGAGGGGGCAACCTCCAGTCGAGCAGCGATCTGTTACAATAATATCCAAGCTAGGGTTTTTCATACCCTCGACCCTTATTTATACTAACTATGTCTATTAAGAGAATCATCTAGAGGAAGATCCTTCTAGAAGTGGAAGCTTCTATTAGGTCTTCTTACATCCGCCTTATTCTATTTTATTGAAAGGTCTTATTAATATTGACCTTTATTACATCCGAATACATTGATCTAACTATGTGCGGGTTAGGACCTTAACATGTCCGCCCCCTTAAAAACAACCTT
>JASDQU010012621.1:29617-55754 GCA_032191745.1 Picea mariana
AAGGCTACATGAAGATATAAATAAGAGGCAAAGCTCACTCATTAAAGACACACTTGTACATATTGTATATCTATTTTCTAGTGTAAATCTTATTGTAAATACTTGTGGATACATCTCAAGTGGTGAACGTATGAGATAGCACGAAGGGCTAACGACAAAATTCTCAGAATTACAACAAATAAAAAAAACCATATTTTCTGAGGCATACACAGGCTGTCTGTGTATAGGGTGAGTATATGTACGTGGGCTGTCTATGTATGTGGGTTTTCTGTGTATAGGGTGTGTACATGTACACGGGCTGTCTGTGTATAGGGTGAGTATGTACACAGGTTGGCTATGTACAGGGTGAGTACATGTTGGTAAAGCCATGAAACTTGAGAAGATGAAGATGCAGAGGTTCTAGGTTCTAAGATCAAGCTCCCAAGAAGGTCTAAAGTGATTAGATACATCATATCCATCCATTGTTTCAAAAGGTATGTCTTATTTCTATGAATAGTTGGATATTGATGTATGCATGAAGAATGGCAATGGAGATTTGAGGATTCTCCCTAGAGAGACTAGTGGCTACATGGGATTTTATATATAAGTAAGATCTACAGAAATACATTGGTGGTATGATCATCATTGATACTTCTTGTGAGGCACATCTTCTATTTCTTAGCATATGGATAAGGGTTTTTATGATACATGGTTGAGAGATTGTATTTGTGTAGTAGTTGATTTATTGAGAGGCTGAATATCAGAAAGGTTTTGATGACTAAGATCATGTGAGGGATACTATACTTATTCATGATTACACACACCTATGTGGCACATGACTAGAGAGAGACATATTTTCCTTGCGTAAAGGTTATTTATGAGTATGCATGCACAGGGTACAGTTACAGTCTGGATATAGTGACAGGTTATAGATCTATGTGAAAGAAGTAACAATGGGCTAGAAGTTTTCAAGAAAAAGGAAACCCTAGTTTTCTGAAGGCATATATAAGCTGCATAACAGTTAGGGCACATACATACATGGGCTGCATAACATATAGGGTGTGTACATATGCGGGCTACAGCTCTACAGGTCATGTACCTATTGTACTTTTGTAGATACATGTTCAGTTCAGGTACATATTGATTACAGGGAAGTTGTACAAATTGGTTTCACGTCAGTGGTATAGGTTGATATAGTTGTACAACAATATATATCAAAGTGACAGGTTGACAGTGGTTCTATCATTCTACTTATACTTTAGGGCGGTTGGACGGGGCAAGGATAGGTGGTTGTAGCCACCTTCCAGTTGTAGCCGGAGAACATAGGGGGTTGTAGCCTCCTTATGGTTGTATCCAAAGAATTGGGGAGTTAGAGCTTCCCTTAGGTTGTAGCCTAAGAAACTAGGGGGTTGGAGCCTCCTTTCAGTTGCAACTGGAAAACAAAGGAAGTTGGTGCTTCCAATTAATATAATTCTTCAAGACATATAAGAAAAATCATTCCTTGGTTTTCTCCCGATTTGGATTTCCACGTAAAACATTGGTGTACTGTGTATGTGTGTGATTGTTCATTTCTTATTGCTCATTATTGGATAAAAATTATACATTGATATAACACTTGGATTATTTGGAGAAAAAGGATTATAATTACACTATTATTGATTCACCCCCCCATCTCAATAATCCAACACAATGGACAAGGGTTGTTCTTCCTATGACTAAATTTAAAACTTATTGGACATTGGATAATTTATTCCTCCTCTTCCATTGGGCATAGACATTGATGAGGAACCCTTGAAGAAATTTTGTTCACAAGGTTTTTTAACTCCATATTGAATAAGATCCTTGTTTGTATCTCCTTTATATCTTTCCCTTAGGTTAACATTTGATCAAACATTTTGAGCTATAGTTTTCCATTGTTACTCCATTTATTGAACTTATGTGTATTATGGTGTCTCCTTTTTGCATTCTTTGGAAAAGTTTCCATACTCATAGCATGATCTACATTTGAAAGTTAGTTTCTCATATTCTAGTTGTTGCACATGTTACTAGTTATCAAGAGTGATGAGAGAAGATTCATGAAATCCTTTCTATAAATCCACCTAAGTGTAGATCCAGACACACGTCTACATATTTATCTAGGTTCAACCTTGTCAATGTAGTGCCCTAGAGTATTGACAATTATTTGAAGGGCATACTTATTCTAGAAGTGAAGTGGGAAATGAGGCAACCATACCCAAGAAGGAACTATTGAAGGAACACAATCTTCCAGATTGAAATTGGTGGTCAATATATTCAAATACATACCAATGGTTTCTAAAACGTATGATCCAATATGGAAGATAAGGTGCCTATATCTCTTGGTCTCAAAAAGGAAAGAATAAAACCCTCTTACACAAAATAAATGATGTGGACATGCTCTGATGAGGGTTTTCCATTTCTTTTACAATGAAGTCATCACTATCCTTGGAGAAGGAAAAAATTAAATGAATTGGGAAATAGGGCCTCTAATTTAAAGGCTATGGATTTTCACCTTAAGGTTATAGGAGGAATATTTACTTCATGAGTTTTCTCTATCCTCTTCAAAAACCTAGTTAGTTAAGATTTTAATGTCTTCCCATAGGAATTTTTTTTTTCTTGAAAGGTTAAACCATTTCATTTGGAGGAGGTTGTGACCCCCTCTAGAAGGTGTGTCCATTGTCCTAAAAAAAATGATTGTAGGGAATTCTTGTAACATCCCCATTACAATCCCCATTTTAATTAATTCTTAATGTATATACAATGTGTGGCCATGACCAAGAAATGTATATGGGAATTGTATTTCTGAATTTTAATAAATAAAATGTGATGTCAGCTACTAGGGGATATGGAAAGAGATGGGGGGGTAAATTAATCCACAAGAGAGGGGAGGGTATAAGAGAATGTCTAATATGGTTCCAAGGGGGAATTACACATGTCTATTAATTTGACCCACAATCCTGAATTTTATTATCACTATGTATTAAACTTTATTTTTTGATTGAGTGTCCCCAAAGCCAATCATTGAATGCATGTAAGAGGGAAGGTGTGAGAAGTCACATCCCATAGTTATTGGGAGAATGGGGGTTGAGTAAAATTATCTTGGGGAAGTGTGTGAGTCAAGAAAGTAAGCCAAAGGAGGGGAGATTTGTATGCGAAGTAACAAGAATTTTAGATAGTCAATATTTTTGCATGAACAACAAGCAAAGAGAAACAAGGAGAGCTTGGAGCTGGACCAACCATGAAGGGTGAATTTTGGAGTGTGTTGGAGTATTTGTAGAGTGTATTTGGAGTATAATACTGAATATCTAGGTTGTCAGGCCTGAAGAGTGAACTTCTGTGTGAGTTGAAATGTAACAACAAGTGTTTGTTGTTGTTACTGGTAGTTTTTCTGGTAGTGAGTTCCCGTGAGTTTCCCATCAAAGAGATTCCTAGTTACCTGTGCCAGAGAGACCCTGATAAATTAATGGGACACCCAAGTGATTGAGATAAGTGAAGGGGTATATTCCTTAGGTTTTGAAAGTCAAGAGGAAGAGAGATGGTGGAAAATCGATACATATGTAGGAGAATACTATTGGGTTGTGGGATTTATGAGTTGTGAGTGGATAATGAGAGACCACCCTCTTTTGTGGATTTCTAGCCCCAGATCAAGGGTCTATGGTTAGGTGGAATTTCCATCCCAAGCACCTAGTTGCACTGTTGAATTAAAATATAATTTTTTAATCTATTTATGTATTGTATTTATTAGTTAAATTACTATGCATCCACTTTGTTTTTAAAGAGGATTTATATGTTCTTATATACAAGTTATTAGTTGCATTCATGTGTTATTTTATCATGTTGTACTAGGTGTATTTAATTAAATGTATAAAAAATAGTTAAATCTATGTTTGTAAATCATAGATGGTAAAATATAGGAAATTAGTTAGCAATTTTGTTTTTAAATTTTATGAGTTTTCTACACAAAATGGACCTCAGTCGGGCTAGGGAACGTTATAATGATAAAGTTTCAAAGAGTTCTCTTTCTATTAAGACATGTACTACTTAATTTTCTCATAATGAATTGTTAAAATCAAAGGTGATGGTAATGACTCGAGAATATTTCAATCAAGTAGATATGGCTTCCAAAATTAAGCAAGAACTAGAGAAATGAGCTAAGGTAGTGATGTTGATCTAGGAGTATGCTTAACTTGAGTATCATTGTATTGAACTATTTCAGAATCCTATGATATGGTAATAGGGATGGATTGATTAGTGTAATACCCCTAGGTTGAAACCCAAAGTGTAAATATCCATGTAAATGTACTTTACTTATAAGTTCATGAGATGATAGTATAATAACTTAGTTTGGTTCTGTGCACAATAGGTTAGTGTGCAAGAATCTCACACCAAATGAGTGCATGTAGTTGTAAAAAAATACAACACACAATTTAATGTTTTGGAATGCACATGTGTAACTACATATGAATGGTGCACTGAAAGTGAAGCAACTTAACATATCCAGTGCACACAAGTGTTAGTGTGAAAGGATGGCACACTGAGGGAAAAAGACGCCCAACCATGGATTTAGTGTGCAAGTTTTGGAGGAAAGAGAAGCATTTTGTATATAAGTCATGATGTAAAATGCACCTGTGTAAGGGCACAACGGTGGTGCACTGAAGAAATAGTGCATGCAACCCAAAAGTTCTGCATGAACTGTTTTTAGTGCACACACTGTATATTTTGATGCTGGTGAGCCTAGATGAAAAATATTCGTACTTATGTACTGATTTTGTAAATGTAATCACATACAATACAATGAAAATGCATCCTTGCAGTAGATTGACCACGTGAAAGAGTTTGAGGGGCTAAATACACTAACTGAGGTTAAGGAGGCTGGGTTAAAGGGGCTTAAACCAAAAAGGAATATTATATTAAAATTTCTTTAAAATCATAAAGTAAGGATATATTGCTATATCCTAAGTCTAAAGGAGGGGGGATGCATGGACTGAAGGAAGTTGTCAATGACAAGTGTCAATTTGGGAACATGTTGTGGATATAAGCTAGTTCTCAACCTTATAGGTGTCAAGTTGAGAACATGCATTCAAATAGTTGGGACTTAGTCCATTATGGTATTCTATCATCGAGGATCATTCAACCATCGGGAGGGTGATCAATAGACGATAGTTCTAAATAGAGTGAACTGTGACCTTCATTGAACCCGACTGTTACTATGACTAGTATGTTGATTACTTTCACAGATACCTATATATGGCTTAACTTGGAGAGATATAATGAAGAGGTGGGTTGTCAAGCCCATGGGAGATTGAATTCTCTCCAGGTGAGAGAATTTTTGGGAATTATTTCCCAAGGTTCCCAAACTATAGCGATAGGGCTATGAGACTTCATGTCTGTCCTATTGTTGAAGCCCTGGAAGGGAAGTGGGGCAGCTAAAGGATTATTGAGCAAAAAAGGGGAACACTTTCTGGGATGGGACATGCATGTGGGGAATGAGAGACTGTAGGTTGTCAGTGTGAATGGGCATCTGTGACAAGATTTCCTTTAATCGAGTCACTTGTGACTGATTTACTTGTGAATGATTTCCTATTGAGTGAAATACTTTAGCCTGGTTGGGAACCCTTACCCACGTGGAGTTTATCCCCAACTTAGGGGTGACCCACTGTTGAGATTTATGAATAGTGTGGTCTAAGGATGAGAGGAAAATGGAAGGTCTTCCTATAGTTGGTGTCTTTTATTTATAGATAAGTGCCAATTGTGTGTTAAATTATATTTGCAATAATAATTATGCAAGTGTTTTCATGGGTTATGTTGTTCATGTCGTGTGTATAATATGTTATGATAATGTTGTAACTGTGTATGGAAGAATGTATTTTTTCTATTTTAATTGTATCATAGTTATTATAAGATAAATTTTTAGTTGAATTGTTGATAATATGGTATCAACGTTGATGATAAAATAAGTTTTTAAGTGACATTCCCCAACAGGTTGCTAGGGGTGTTACAAATTAGTATCAGAGCCCACTTTTCAACACTGATCTTGGATGGGATGAGTTGACATCATACCGAATCAAATTTTCACACATAATTTAATTCATGAATGGCCGAATTTTCAGTTACAATGCACCCATGATGGAAATTGGGTAAAAGCCCAAATTTATGTTGCTAAATTCTTGAAGAATTTGAGGAAATTTGGTTAAGTGATGATACATTCCTTAATTCTAATAAATGCTTAAGAAAATTCAGATATAAACCAATTGATTTTTAAGTTACAAAGATGCTAAGACAAATTGAGCAGAATTGTTTGAGTAAGAGTTACAATTCATGAAGGAATTTGGAAACATTTGCACCAGAAATGTTAACCAATGACACACACAATACATTGTTGTTGTAGAGGTTGAATTGGGTATATTGGAATTAAATTAACAAATTTCATGATTGAAAAATGTCCATGGTGGAAAATTGGGTAAGAATCGGGAAAAGCTCCAATTTCTGCAATAAAAATTATGAAAAAATCAGTTAAGTGTCAATAATGTTGTGCACACTAAATAATAGTGATGCACATAAAATTTAAGGTGCATAGGTGTGAGCATTAAAATTTGGGTATTGTACTATGTCAAGTCAATGATGTGGAAAAATAATGTTGTGAAGGTGTGCACACTAAACATTGGCATTACACATAAAAGAAGGATGTACAGGATATGTACACTAAGTTTTGGTACTGCGTCATGTATAACTAGTGGCGTGCACATGAAATAAGTGCATGGTAAAGTGTGCTAAGTTTGGCAACACAAAGTGTAGAGTTTTTGGTGCACGAGTAATAATGTTATGCACAAAATGAGTGTTTGAAGTATAACAGAGCACAATTTGAATATATGGATGTGCACGCAACGTTGTATTGGTGGTGTACATAGTATGAACACCTTAAGACCCTGGCACTATGTAGTGCAGTGATTGTAGTGCGTGCAGAGTATTGATGTGCAAGACAAAATTTATGCTCAACAAATATGGGTGCGCGACAGAAAAATATGTACATTGATATTGATGCATGACACATGCACTTCATTTTAGTGTTGTGTGTGTAAAATTGGTGCATACTAATAATTGGAAATTAGGGCACATGAAGTCAATTGGGTAGTCAATCTTCCCAAGGAATTGGAAGAGAGGATTCTGAAGATTTATGGAAACTAAACTATACATAATTTCCTGGTTTTGTTAACCTTTTTATCCTAACAATTTTTGTTGGTTTCACATTTTGCATAGTTAACAACATTAGATCATAACAGGATCAACAAAAGTTTAGAATCATGGAAGATATGTGGGGAATTTACAACCACGAAGAAGAGATCAGAGGAATGTATGTTCATATGGGTAATGAAGGTACAAATTCAAATGGACATGGAAAAGGTAAGGAAGAAAGAATGAACTTGGTAGAAGCCATTAAAATTTTGCAAAGGGATGTCCTAAGTCATGAAGTTGACAATGAGAGGCTTATGAAATCTAAGGAGCATCACAAAGACTTCAATATCAAGATAATGCAGATCTTGGATAGAATTGAGAAGAAGATGGATAAGAAAAATGAGTCAATTTGATCGGGAAGCCATAAGTCTCATGGTAAGAGAGGAATATTAGTGCGCAACAGAAGTACTAGTAGGCATGACCATGACTCTCTAAGGCATTCAACTAAAAGAGTGCATAGTAGTTCAAGTCCTATCAAGAAACCTAAGAAGAGGTCTAGGGTGGATGAGTTACAAGGGGAAATGACTAAAATTAAACCTCCTACTTTTGATGGTGAACACAAGAAAGATGATGATGCAAAGACTTGGTTGTTGAATATGAGAAAGTATTTCCATTTGCATAGCTACTCTTCACTGGAAGAAGGTATAATTTCCATTTATCCGCTCAAGGGAAAAGAATCAATGTGGTGGGATCAATGTGTGTAGGTACAACATATTGATGAGAAGAAGGTGACTTGGAGACAATTCAAGAGGAATTTTCAAAGGAAATACTTGACTAAGATATACTATGAAAAGAAAATGAAGGAATTCTTTGAACTCAATATTGGGAGTATGATCATATATGAGTATGAAATAAGGTTTTTAGAATTGCTGAAATATGTTTCATTCATCAAGGATGAACAAGTTAAGAATCAGATATATTTGAGTGGGCTTCCATCATTTATCAATGACAAGATACAATATGATGACCCCAAAACATTGGAGGAAACAATAAGAAGGGATAAGTGCCTTTATGATCAACAAAAAGGGAAAGCATCTTACCAGAAAGCTTGGGAATATAAGAAGAAAAGAAAGATGGAATAGAGGGAGAAGGAAAATAAACCACCATTATTCAGAAATAACTATTAGGAACAACAAGCTACTAAATAATCTAGAATGGCAGGGTCATTGAGGCAAAGGCCAAGACAATGACCTATTCAATCTTGGGGTTGCAAGGGAGATCATATGTACATAGACTTCCCTCACATAAGTGAAAGAGTGAGGATTGTTAACAATTCACAACAAGCTAAAACAATGGAGGAAATGGGCATAAGTGTACCTGATATCTATGTAGTCTTGGACAACAAGCAAGTTGAATTCAAGTCACATATGATAAAAGTGGAAGGTAAGATTAATAACCATCCCATTGCCATTTTAATTGATTTAGGATATAGTCATAGTTATCTAGATCCTAAGATGGTGGAAAGGTTTCATTTTCTAAAAAGAAATCTTGGAAAACCTTGGATGGTGCAGCTACATACATGAGCTAAGAGAAATATTAATGAGATGGTCAAAGCATGTCCAATGAACATGAATGTATTGAACACCAATGCAATTTTGAACATCATACCTTTAGGTTCCTATGAATTCCTAATTGGTATGGATTGGTTGGACCAATACCAAAATTTAATTACTTAGATGAGGAAGGAATATTAAGGACAGTACAAGGGATTCCCAGAGCAGTAAATGTTATAGAAATATCGTCCTTGTAGATGAAGAAGAGATATAGAAAAGGGCACCAAATATTTGCAGCGCATATGGAAGAGAAACCTAAGGATAAGGTTCCAGACATTGAAGACCACAGAACCTTGAAAGATTTTGAATATGTATTCAAGGAGATTCCATGATTTCCACCTAAAAGAGATAATGAATTATCTATCAATTTGATGCCTGGAGAAACTCCAATATCTAAGGCTCCTTACATGATGAGTACACTTGAATTGAAGGAATTTCACATGGAACTTGAAGAGCTTCTAAATAAGGGGTATATATGTCCAAGTGTGTCACCTTGGGGTTCCCTAGTATTGTTTGTAAACAAAAAGGATGGAAATTTTGGACTTTGTATTGACTTCAGGCAATTGAACAAAGTAATTGTGAACAATAAGTATCATTTTCCAAGGATATATGACCTTTGTGATAAACTAAAATATGAAAAAATATTCTCCATAATTGATCTTGGGTCAGGCTATCATTAAGTAAGAATTAAGGAGGAAGATATTAGTAGGACTTCTTTCAGAACAAGGTATGACCATTATGAGTTCACAGTGGTACCATTTGGGTTAACAAATGCACCAACTGTCTTCATGTGTCTCATGAATGGTGTTTTCAAGAATTACTTGGATAATTATTTCATTTTATTCTTGATGACATTATGATATATTCTAAGTTTCAAGAAGAGCATGATAAACACTTGAGAATGGCATTACAAATATTGAGGGAGCATCAATTGTATGCCAAGATGAGAAATTGCTCATTTTACCATAAGAAGATCTATTACTTGGGCCATATCATCTCCAAGGAGGGGATAACAATAGATCCATAAAAGATAAAGGAGTTGAGGATAAATCACTATGGCATAAAATACTTGTTTGGACAACCAACTCTAAATGCTAGGAATAAATGCTAGGAAAAGTCGGTGGTTAAATTTCCTCAGTGAGTATGATTTTGATATAAAGCATATCTAAGGAAAAGAGAACAAGGTAGTTTATGAACTCAACAGGAGGGTGCATGAGATGAATGTTAAAACCATTAGCATGTGTCAATCATATATCAACGATAAAATTCTAGAAGCTGCAAAACTAGATCAGAAATAAATGGAGTTAAAGGAGAAATTTCAGCAAGGTAAATTAAAGTAGAAAGTTGAAGACTATAAGCTAGAAGGTGATGAAATTATCAGATACAGAGGAAGAATTTATGTGCCAAATTATTGGGATTTTAAGAATATGATATTGGGAGAAATGGATAATGTACCTTATATTGGAAACCCAGGTTAGCAGAAAACTATTGCAACTGTCAAGAGCCAATATTATTGGCCAGGAATAAAGAAAGAAATTGTTGATTTCATTGCCAAGTGTTTGGCATTTCAAAAGGTCAATGATGAGAATAAACACCCAACTGGTTTGATACAACCATTTCCCATTCTTGAGTGGAAGTGGGAAGTAGTAACAATGGAATTTATTACTAAACTACTAATAAATAGAAAGAAACATGATTCTACCATGATAGTGGTGGACAAACTTACCAAAGACACCCATTTTATTCCAATAAAGCTTACTCACAAGGAAACTAACATAGTTGAAATTTATCTAAAAGAAATAACTTTGTTACATGGAATTCCCAAGACAATTGTATCTGACAGAGATCCAAAATTTACCTCAAATTTTTGGAAGGGATTGTTCAATGGATTTGGAACAAATCTACATTTAGCACAACTTATCATCTAGTGTCAGATGGGTAGAAAGAAAGGGTGAATAAAGTAATATAAGATATTCTAAGGATGTATTTCATGGATAAACCATCCAAATGGGATGATTATCTACACTTGGTAGAGTTTTCTTACAACAATGGGTACCAATCATCGTTGATGATGATCCCATTTGAGGCATTGTATGGTAGAAAATGCAACACACCACTCAGTTGGGACAATCCAATAGACCGCAAATTAGTTGGACTCGAAGTACTCAGGGAAATGGAAGAGAATATGGTGAAGATAAAGTAGAATTTGATGGGTTGCGTAGGACAGGAAGAAAATATATGCACATATAGGAAGAACTCATAGGGAATTTAATGTGGGTGATCATGTGTTTATGAAAGTAAAGGCCAACAAAAATTCCTTGAGATTGGGAAATTGTTCGAAGTTGGCATCATGACTTTTTGGTCCGTTTAAAATCCTCAAAAGGATTGGGTCTATAGCATATATTATTTCCTTACCAACATCAATGCATATTCATAATTTATTCCATGTATCATTACTTAAAGAATATGTGCTTGATATTAATCATGCCATTGATTGGAATGTGATTCAGGTGGAGTAAGAAGGCGGTTTTCAAGTGCATCCGGTGTGCATATTGGATTAGAAGATCAAGTAGATCTGGAATCAAGACATATAGCTAGTAAAGGTCCAATGGACCGGGTACGACCCTGAGGATGCAATTTGGCAGCATGAGGATGCTATGTAGGTAGATTACCCACACCTGTTTGAGCAATTTTGAAATTTTGGTTGTACATGTGTATATACTATATTGAGTATAGTGCATAAATAAGGGGGTGGGTATTGTAATACCCCTAAGCTAAACCCCAAAGTGTAAATATCCATCTAACTATACTTTACTTATAAGTCAGTGAGATGATAGTATATGAACTTAGTTTGGTTCTGTGAGCAGTAGGTTAGTGGAGGATAATATCACACTAAAGGAGTGCGTGCAGATGTAAAAATATACATCACACAATTTAATGTTTTGTCATGCACCTATGTAAGTACACATGAATGGCGTACTAAAAGTGAAACAACTTAACATATGCAGTGCACATAAGTGTTAGTGCAAAAGGATGGTGCACTAAGGGAAAAAGGCATGTAACCCTTGATTCAACGCGCAATTTCCTAGTGTGTAGGTTTTGGAGGAAAGATAAGAATTTTGTATATAATTCATTCTGTAACACACACACGTCTAAGGGCATGAGGGTGGAACACCAAGGAAAGAGTGCGCACAGCCCAGAAGTTTCACACACACTAGTTTTATTGTGTGAACTGTATATTTTGAGGCAGGTGAGCCTGGATGCAAAAGATCAATACTTTAGTACTGAGTTTGTTAATGTAATCACATACAATATAATGAAAATACATCCCTATGGCAGACCGACCATGTGAAAGAGTTCGGGGGGATAACTCCACTAGATGAGGTTAAGGGGGTTGGGTTAAAGGAGATTAAACCCAAAAAGGAATATTAAATTAATAATTCTTTAAAAGAATAAAGTAAGGATATATTATTATATCCTAAGTCTGAAGGAGGGGGGACGTGTGGACTGAAGGAAGTTCTCAACGACAAGTTTCAAGTTTGAAACATGTTTTGGATGGAAGTGAGTTCTTAACCTGATAGGTGTCAAGTTGAGAACATGCACTCATATTGTTTGGACTTAGTCCATTTTGGTATTCTATCATCGATGATCATTCAACCATTAGGGGGGGGTGATCATTAGTTGATAGTTTTGGATAGAGGAGACTATGACTTTCATTGAACCCGATTATTACTGTGACTAGTATGCTGATTATTGTTATAAATACCTATATAAGGCTTAGCTTGGAGAGCTAGACCAAAGAGGCAAGTTGTCATGCCCATGGGAGATTTCATTCTCTCCAAGTGAGAGAAGTGCTAGGGATTATTTCTCAAGGTGCCCAAAATGTAGTGATAGGGCTCTGAGACTTCCTGGTCGACCTGTTGTTGAAGCTATGGAAGGGAAGTGTGGCAACAAAAGGACCATTGATCAGAGAAGGGGCACACTTCCTGGGGTGGGACAACCATGTGGAGAATGAGAGACTATAGGTTGTTAGTGTGAATGGGAATTTGTGATGTTATTTCATGTAATCGATTCACTTGTGACTAAGTTACCTATGAATGAGTTCCTATTTAGTGAGATACTTTAGCCTGGTTGGGAACCCTTACCTAAGTGGAGTTTATCCCTAGCTCGATGGTGACCCACTGTCGATATTTATGAATAGTGTGGTCTAAGGCTGGGAGGAATGAGGAAGGTCTTCTCGCAGTTGGTATCTTTTATTCAGAGATAAGTGCCAATTGTGTGTTAAATTGTATTTGCAGTAATAATTATGAAAGTGTTTTCATGGGTTATATTTTTTATGTTGTGTGTATAATTTTGTTATGATTATGTATAATCTGTTATGATAATGTTGTAACCATGTATGGAATAATGTCATGTTCATGTTTTAATTGTATCATATTTATTATCAGAGCAATTTTTAGTTGAATTATTGGTAATATGGTATGAGAGTTGATGATAAAATAAGTTTTTAAGTGACATTTCCTAGTAGGTGGTTGGTGGTGTTACAATTAGAGAGTCACAAAGTAGTGATATATTGTAAGAATAAGAAGATTTATTTTATAGATGATATAGGACACAAAAGAATATTAGTCGATATGAATAGAGGAGTGTCCTTAAGATTCATTTAAGAACTACAATAAAATAAAAGTATGAGAAAATGATGTAAATTATATTCCATGACAACTATGGACAAGAAGGAGGGTACAATGAGTATATAACAATATATAGTGTTGTCAAAATGATTAGATGTGTTTCCAAAGGAATTACATGAATGACTACTGAAGTGATCATTGGAGTTCATAATTGAACCAAAACTGAGAATAGAACCTATAACAAAGGATCCTATAATACTTTGTTTTTTAGTCCCCAGATTAATATTGTATTTTGTTTATTTGATGAAAGGTTGGAGTGCCTAAACAAATAAAGGAGACTGGAGTGCCTAGGAAATGTAATACTTTGAACATTTCAAATAATAAAATACATCACTAGTTGTAAGACAGACAAGGACAAGAGTTGTAGGGTGATATGATTCCATGAGAGAGGTGGATAAAGGGGCTAAGTATTTTTATTATATTTTATTTACCCATCTTGGTTTAATTGAGAAAAATGGTTACATGATCTTCTAGGGGGGAAGGCCATGTGGTTCTTGATTTCATGCCATTATATAAACACCTATTGCGGCCTGTTTGGGGGTTCACTCTCAATTTTTGGGTTCTTCATTCATTGTTTCTCATTCATTATTCCTCTTTAGTTCTTGTTCTTGGTTTGGGACATGGGAACAAAATGCTAGAAAATAAGACATTGTTTGTTGGCTGTAGTAATTAGTGGTGTATTCCATCCATGAATTGGTGCATGTATTCCTGCGATGCATTGGAAAATGCTAAAAATTCTCACAATTGTAAACTTTGAGAGTCCTAGCATGGAGATTCTTGACCAAATGCACTAGATCCCTGGAAAGAAGTGAAGAATATGAGGAATACATGGTAGTGAAGGGGATTCATTGTCTTTGGGTGGTGTATGATGGAGAGAAGAGACTTGGAGTACTTTGGATTTCTATGCATTGAGAAACCTATGAGAGCTTGAGTTTTGACTGGTTTGGGAAGTTGAGTGTTGCTCTAGAACTCATTCTTGTGGATTCATAGCCCTGGCTCAAGGGTGAATTATTGTTGAAACTTGAAAAAAAAATGTCTAAGGTTGGGTGGAACAACTTGGGCCTGCAGATAGTAGGTGATTGGTTTTTTTAAGATAAGTGATCTATGTCATGGTTTCATTTTCTTGTATATTTATTTCCACTATGTATTAATTATTTTCTCTGAGATATATATTTATAATATGAATGCTTGTTGGTTATTGTTGTGCATGGCATGTTTAAGTATTCTTTCTAAGTCTATCTTGAAGCTTGATTATTGCATGTACAATTATTTCATTTCTTTCATGCTTCTTTATCAATTAATTGTTATCATAATTCAAAATCAGTTTTTGAAGTGCATTTTTGAAGTAGCATGGCCCATCCTAGGTGGATGCATACATTACAGAGTGGTATCAGATCATATAGTTCAAACATCAAACTGGTATGGGATGAAATGAGTGCGAATTGGGAAAATTTGTTATTGCAGACTTCAGTCTAAGTGAATTTGGGGGAAAATGGTGGACAATTGGAGAGAAAATCACCAAATGCGTGAGCATATCAGAGTTTAAATGATTCAATATTGTCTAAGAAGTTTAATCAAGTCGATTTGCAGAGTTGTAGAGTTATATTTGACCTGCAAGGTTGAAAAATCAATTTTTAATGGTCATCGTAGTGTTGGGAAGAGTTTGATGAATCAAATACTGAGATATTGTTTGATATTGAGATCAACGACCCAGATTCATCCTTGAAAAATTTTAAAAATCTAATGTTTTCAAAGTTTGACAAAGTCACCATATTGATGTCCAAGATTCATTTTCAGCAGTTGGGAAAATGAGACATATTGATGGTCTATATTCATTTCAAATTTTAGGAGAATGGAGCCGATCAATGGTCAAGCTCATCTTGTCTTGGAGATCAACGGTCTAGATTCATAAAGAATTGGTCTAAAAATTTCTAAGTGTTAGAGTTGTCCAAAGTAAATGGTCGACTAGATGACCTAGATTTGGGAAAAGTACTTTTTAGTCATCCAAAGGAAATGGTCGATGGGACGATAGTCAGGTCGACCAGATTTGAGAGAAGTATTTTTTTACTCATCGAAAGGAAACAGTTGATGGGACGATGGGCCAATTGTTGGGTCATTTGGATTTGGGTGAAGTATTTTTTAGTCATCCAGGGAAATGGCCGGCACGTTGACAATTGGGTCGGTTGGATTTGGGTGAAGTATTTCTGAGTTACCCAAGGGAAATGGTCAATGGGTTGATAATCGAATGATCAGGTAAGTCAAATTAGAAAAGTATTTATGGTCGTCCAAGGTAAATGTCCAAAGAGATGACAATTGGGTTGGTCGAATTGGCGAAGCGTCAGGTCAAGAGAAATGGTCGATGACTGATGAATGAAATAGGGTGATGATGTGTCATGCCAAATTAGCCAAAATTCCATGTTAGATTCTATGTGTGATGCCACATCATCATCTACATGTCATGCCACATCATCATCTACGTGAAATGCCATGTCAGCAATTTCCATGTCAACAAAGAAATGGTCGATGATCGATGGTCAAGTTGACTGAATTATAGAAGTGTTTTTCATCAGGAAACATGAACAAATGATGGTCGATGGGATGATGGTTGGGTCAGATGAATTGAGAGAGTGATTCATCCTCCAATGGGAATCGTCAATGATCGATGAATGACTTTAGATTATATACGTCATGCCACATCATCATCTACATGTCATGCCATGTCAACCATTTCCACGTCAGCAAAGAAATGGTCGATGATCGATGGTTAGGTTGACTAAACTATAGAAGTGTTTTTAATCAGACAACAAGAACTGATGATGGTCGATGGGCTAATGGTCGGTTCATATGAATTGAGAGAGTGTTTCATCCACCAATGGGAATCATTAAGGACCGATTACTGACAGTTGGGCCGATCAATTCAGAGATGTGCTATAATCAATTTCCAAGGAAAGGGGCCAATGGTCAAAGATCAATTCGACAGTTGAGGCAATCAGGACATATCAATGCTTTGTATTTCTCTTGATTTTGAGATCAATGGTGCATATTTCCACATAGGAAAAATTGTCCATTAGTTTTAAAAAAAAAAACTCACCAAGTTTGGAGCCATTTTCTTATTTTATCCATAACTGGATTAGATTAAGTCAGATTGAGATTAATCTTAGGGGTTTTTTTCCCTAGAGAGGATACCTACAAAAGTGGCAGAGTGGGACATTGCCCATTTCTGCTTGGATTTGTCAGAAATTGGAAATAGAGTTTTTTAAAGATATGGGTCCAAATCATTGGAAGAGATACATATGTAATGTCCCCTAGTTTAAAGGAATATTACTATGTGGAAAACACATAAAATCAAAATTTTTATTTCTAATTCATTTTCCTGTAACTTACCAACCATAAACTATGCACATATTTAACTAGATACTAATTTCCATAATTAAATGGATCTAGAAAATTCTAAATGCACATGAATGTAGCTAATAAATCATCTATAACAACACATAAAACCATTTTCATTCACCAAGTAAAATGAACAACCATAAGACTCATAAGAAAACATAGATAATAGATAAACACTTATCTTTAAAAGAAGTTTGTGCAATCAAATTCTTGGGAAGGACGTTCCACCCAACTATATAATTTTTGTTCCAGATATAAAAAATAGTTCACCCTCGAGCTGGGGCTAGGAATCCACAAGAGAAGGGTTCCTTACACATGAAATAGTCCCCTAACAACTTAATATCCCACAACCCACTAGTATTCTCTTACAACTATCCTAAAATTCCTCTAGCTCTCTTCCTCTTGAAATTCCCAACCCAAGGAATCTACCCCTTCACTGCTCTCAGTCCATTGAGTGCCCCATTCATTTATCAATGTTTCTCTAGCACGGGTAATGAAGAATCTCTCTACTAGTAACTGAAAGGAATTCACTACTAGGAAAATTACCAGGAAAACAACAACAAACACTTGTTGTTATAGTGTAAATTTGTATCCCTTAGGATGTTGCTGTAAATGAAACCATTTTGAGGCACCTAAAGGGATAGAACCCAGAATGGATCTTAAATCCATGTTGATTTACAATAGAAAATATCCACGTTTATTTACAATAGAAAATGTGAATTTGTTTGGGTAAGTTTCTCTCTCTCTCTCTCTCTCCTATAGAACTCTTGGACCTCAAAAAATACCAGAACCAATACCAAGACATTCAACGTGAAGAGGAATATCTCCATGAGTGGTTTATACAATTTGATTTAAGTTTGAGAAGGGGTGGATTTAGAATAAATATAAGATAAACATGTGAGGCAAATCTATGGTGAATCTCACAGCCTATGGACATAATAATGTACTGAACAATTAAGAATTCAGTAATTTTGACAAATATATCATATCATTAAAATATGCATGAAACAATGAACATTTTAATATACTTAAATCCATGGAGGTACCCTCTACGCATCATTAAACACATCAAAAAATGACATGAAGCGGTCATACATTCAGAGGAAATCACTTCAACCTCATAAGATAAACAACACATAAGCACATTGTACATGTCATAAAACTTGTTGCTAAATATTTTATTAATGGGGATCTAATACAAGAAGCCACGAAATGAGAGGGATGGATTTTACAAGAGAACACACACAAAACAATAAGCACAAACTAAATCATAATGCAGTGGATGAATCTCTTGCATCCCGCAACCTTGAAAATTCGGTCTGTGTCTAAGGGGATCTTTGATCAAATAGGTCATGTATAATATACTCTTAAATTCCCCAAAGTGTCAACCCTAAAAATGAGCTCTTCTCATTGATTTATAACTTCCTTTTCTTCATAGGAAAATTCTTTCTTGGACCAATAATTCTTCTTGAAAGTTAGTTTTCTCTTGTCAAAATCTTGACACCTCCTCAAACATTATAACTATTTTCATCTTCTCAACTTATTTTTATCTATTTTAACTGGGTAAAAATATATTTTTATCCCCAAAGTTGATGCACTGATGCTTGGTGGGGTGTGATCTCTTTTTCTTATTGAGATTCAAGATGATTCCTCTTAGCTTGCTCAATGAGATCTTTGTTTCTAGTGGTGGGATCGTTCAACCATGAAATGATTTGGGTTGTTGATTTGTTGAAAGGCCTACCAACACCTTCCACTAAGATCCCAACCTCTATTGATGCAGAGTACTGGTGACCAGATCTTTGAATCCCCTTCCTTGAGCTGCTACCTTAGGCTAGTAATTGATACAACTACATGTTAGGGTGGATTCCTAAATGCCCTTCTAGTTTCCATGTTGCGTTAATGATATCCAATAAGGAAATTCTTCTCATAGCGATGCATAAAACATATTATCCCCACATCTATAACCAATATGGTTGATAATCCTCTCCTATGGAAGGGGGTTGCACAGGTGGATCATCGTCTGCTATGTTGGGCATATGAGTATCTATATTAATGGAACTAGACTATTTGAAGGTTGGTTTTACCCCGGTCTCCTCACTCTTTTCTTATAGAATCTTGAAACATATTTGGTGAGATAACTGATGTGGAAAAATGGTTGATCACACTTAGCCAGATCTACTAGGATCTGAGACATGAGTAAATGAGCATGTCAAGGTAAAAAATGATTTCTATTCTTTGATGGCTACAAGAAAGGACATGAAGATGAGAGAGGGATGGAGAACGTAATTCTAGATAAATTGTTACATTTCATGTAATTTCCAACAAATTTGGCAGACTGTCAGCATATCTTCCCACTCACTTGAAAAATTCTTTGTCACACCCTTCTTTCCATACATGAGTCTCTTTCCACAGCTTGGATCCTTTGAAATATGTAAAATTCCCAAAGCTTGGATGACATCATGATGACATCAACATGAATACATGGATGCATGGCATCTTGTAATTTGTACTTATAGGTGTTGAAGTGTCCTCCGAGACCCGATATATATTCCACATGAGTTGATATGGAAACTAGAGTGGTAGTGGGCATTTGTTTCATAGGTGGTGATTCTTGATAGGGCACACCACTAGATTTTCAGGTCCTCATCACCTTCCTTGATGTCCCTATGGACTACTCTATTGACTTCAGGTGGTACTATGTGATCAGTAAGATATGCGGTGAGTTCGTTGATGTGCAATCCTAATTGGATCGAAATACTACTATCGCGACCCTAAGGGAGTGGTTTCCTTTACTGTGTTTTTCCATGCAACACATTTTATTCTTTAACATGTAACAACATAAAATCGTTTGTGTGCCCCAATGCAACATTAACTCCTAGATTATTTTCTGATGCAACATACGTCCTCCATTGTTGATCAAGATCACTTGCAGTTGTCGGGTGACCAGACTTGCACTTTCCCCCATGCTCTCTTTCTAAGCCTCAGTTATATGTTATGGATCCATTTAGGAAAGGTATTTAACTTAAATTGGGCGATGTAAGTTCCTTTCATTCTCTTGATAAGCACATGAATATGAAAATGACCCTTGGGCCCACAGGGCTTGGTTTTTCACTGTAAATATATTGGTGCCTGACCATATTCCTTGTTTCTTTGATGCATGATCTCTATAATCTCCCTTTCAATCCTTTTCTCTTTAATTTTTACCCCTTAATCTTGATCACGGTGTGTTCTAATAACTGGAACAAAATCGATACTAACACAACTCACACATGAGTTCTCTCTTCATGCTTGACAACCTAGTTCTTAATTTTCTAGCTCCAAAACACTCTAAAACCGCTCCAACATGCTCCATAATTAAACTAAGTTTCTTGGTATATATTTGGTGGTCCTTTTCTCTATTGTCTTCTTGTGGTTCATGTCCAAACTAGATGTGGTAAATTTCCTATTCTCTCCCATACAAATTTTGTCTATTTTCCCAAGACAATTGATTGCATAACCTTCCCAATTTTGATTGTACTACATCCACATGTGCCAATAACTATGGAAGTGACTTATACACTCACCCTGTGATAGGGATTCAATGATTGGGATTTCATAAACTCAACCAGAAAATACATGGTTGACTCAAATGGTGATAACATTTAGAAATATGAAAAAGGCGAACTAGGGTTCAGCTCTGAGTCATGAACTAGGGTTTTGCAGTCGCCCGGAGCCGCACGGCTCCTTCCATAGCCCCACTGGGGATCATGTCTCACAAAGAGGGAAGGCCAACACGAACCTCCTACAGCCAAGCTACTACAAATGGGAATGTTGTAGAGGGAATAAAACGGACAGCCTTCGAGCCGCCGTCTGAATTGCACTCAAAACTGATGGAGGAAGGCACATTCAAGGACCGTGAAATGGACATCGACATGGAAAAAGAGGCTAGCCCTTATTCTACGTCAGCTCCTTGGTTTTCAGGTAGATGCATTCCACAAGCACTACAAGCCCCAAAATATGTTATTAGATCACCATGAATAGAAGAGCAAAAATAGTACATGAGGGATTATGCCCTAGTTGGAAAATTTTTGGGGCTCTGGCCTGCCAAGCGGGATCTGATCATGTGGATACAATATTGGTGGAGACCAAAAGGTCATTACGATCTGCAACTGGGATCCAAGGGGTTTTTTACAATCATATTTCATAACCTTTAGGATCGCAACCGTATCTTTGATGGGGGGCCGTATTTTTTCAACTCAGCGGGTCTCTTCCTGTAGTTTTGGACTGAGAAGTTCAGTCTGGAGAAGGAGGAATTTTCTCATTCACCTGTATGGATTCAACTATACTCTCTTCCACAGGAGTTATGGTTAGAAGAGGTCCTGGCCAGCATAAGCAACACCATCGGCATCTATGTCAAATCTTCTTAAGCAACCAAGCAGAGGTGCTATACCTCCTATGCGTGAATCTGTGTGTATTTGAACATAGCTAAGCCTCTTCCAGGAACCATCGTACTAGAATATCAAGACGAAGACTGGACTCAAACCATTGACTACAAACACATTCCGTTCCGATGCAGGAAATGCCATGAACACAGGCATGTTTTTAGGGAATGCCCCCTCAACACAGTTCAGAAAGATGGGAACTCTGAAAATGAAAAAGAAAAGGAAGGAAAAGACAAGGACGTCTTTGTACAACTAGCAGGGAAAAGACGACAAGGAGGAAGAAAGCAACCAGCCCAAGTAAGTAAAGATCCCTCTACTAGAAATAAGTTCACAATTTTGAAAGATCAACTGGAAAACCACACCACCCCCTCGATCCCAGGTGCACCACCTCCGAACTTGGGAACTCAAGACCTAAGCCTAGGAACCGAAACACCCCAGCAAGGCAAGGATTTCGATCCCCCTCACCCAAACCTGTCTCAGAACACGCAAGAACTACAGGAGACAGAGGACGGGGACGCGGAAATGGAGCTGGAGGAGCACGACCTAGCAGGGGTGGACCTGGAGCACCTTGAGCACACTTACAGGCAGAAAAAACTCTACACCATACCCAAAGACCAACTAAGGAAGGTACAGAAGGTCTTTCTTAACTCCTCAGATGGATCTTCATCCCGAGCCAGCAAAGCCTTAGGAATCCAGAGCAGTCAATCAAAAAACCCAAGTAAAGCCCAGAAAGATGAGAAAAAAAGAGGGAGAAAATCTACTAACAAGCTCATACAGGAAATAGGGAACTACATGGTGAACTCAGGACAAATCCACTTGATCTCGAATAGCTTCTCCCTGTTCCCCACCCCCCCTGTCATTATGAAGATAATCTCTTGGAATATCAGAGGCCTCAATGGACGTAGCAAGCAAAAAGTTCTACGGGATCTGATCATGACAGAAAAACCATACATAGTAATGTTGCAGGAAACAAAATGCACTTCAGAAGACATTGATAGGCTTCTTCCATATTGTTGGAAGTAGGGGAGAGGGACCTCAATTGATGCCATGAGTATCACCGGGGGACTGACCATGCTCTGGAACACCAATGAGGTGATACTGGACAACTTATTCACCACTAGATGGTCCATCACAGCGGACTACAGGTGCATAGGCTCAAACAATCCTAGACACCTAACTAATGTATATGGTCCAGCCAGTCCAAGGGACAAGCAAGCATTCCTCAGAAGCCTGAATTATATTTCTACTCTAACACAGTGTAACAAATGGACTGTCGGTGGAGATTTCAACATCATTCGCGGACTGGAGGAGAAAAAAGGGGGATCAAGATGACTGGAAAGAGATTCCAGTGATTTCAACAACCTCATTGACGATCTTCACCTCATTGATTTGGACACCACCAGTGGTACCTACACATGGAAAAACAGAAGGACCAGAATACACCAAATCGCATGCAAATTAGACTGCTTCCTCATCTCTGATTCCCTTATGATGGAAGGTATGACAATGGAAGCTACTATTTTGAACCTCTCTGGTTCAGATCATTGTCCCATACAGTTATGGATGGACGTCCCGACCACACCTGGTAAGAAACCCTTCAGGTTTGAACAGTTTTGTCTTGACCATCTGGACTTCCAAGCAAACATCCAGGACTGGTGGAGGGAAGCAGAGGTCCCACGTGGATCTAAAATGTTCAGATTCCAGCAGAGATTAAAGAACCTCAAACATACTGTCAAGCTCTGGAAAAAGAATACCTTTGGCAATATCTTCAACTCCAAGAAGAAGCTGATGGAACAAATGGGCGAGATCCAACATCAAATCAGATCGCATGGGTTAACTAATGAGCTAAAAATCCAAGAAATAGAAATAAACCAATATCTCGAAGCCAGGAAAAGATAAGAGGAAATCTTATGGAGGCAGAAATCACACATCCAATGGCTAAAGGAAGGAGAACGCAATACTAAATTCTTTCACATAACTGTCATCCAAAGGCGTCACTCTAATAAGATCATGCATCTTATCTCAGATGAGGGAGAATCCATTCACTCCCATGAGGACATGAAGAAAACCTTGATAGACTACTTTCAAAATCTCCTCACAGAACCCCTCCCGGACAGGCGCGAGGCCATCAATAAAATTACATGGAATGTGCCATCCCTGGTCACCCATTAACAGAACTCAACGCTACTCCGACCCATCACAATCGACGAAGTGGACGAGGTGCTTTGTGTATACACCTAAGTGCAAGGCTCTGTGCCCTGATGGATTCACCAGTGATTTTTTCCATCACTGCTGGCCAATGATCAGAACAGAGGTCTGGGAAATCTTGGAAGACTCCAGAGCCACTGGTCAAGTCCTCCAGGCCCTCAATGCTACTTTCCTCACCTTAGTTCCCAAAGAAGGGACAACACATCATCCCAAGCAGTTCAGGCCTATAGCCCTGTGCAATGTCATTTACAAACTCCTCACAAAAGTGATAGCCCGGAGACTCAAGCCTATCATGTCATCAATCATATCCCCAGAACAATCAGGATATGTGGAGGGCAGACAGATCTTGGACAACGTTATCTTGGCTCATGAAGTGATACACTCTCTGCAAAAGACCAAAACTCCAGGTATGCTCCTCAAATTAGACCTCTCTAAAGCCTTTGATAAGATAAGTTGGGAATTTAAGTGAGAAATGCTCTTAGCTTTTTGCTTTGATCAGAGCTGGGTGAGCTGGATAATGAATCTTACCTCCACGGCCTTTTTTTCACTGCTCATCAACGGCGTCCCCTCCCGACCCTTCTCCCCCTCAAGAGGAATTAGATGGGGGGATCCTCTTTCCCCCTTCCTCTTCATCATAATGGCCGAAGGTCTCAGCCGCTCTATACATGCCACCGTCTAGAATAACCTTCTGACAGGTTTACCCATGCATGGTATCTCTCCCCCTATTTCACACAGTCAGTTCATGGACGATACCCTCTTGATGGGTAGCCTGACGGTCTGTGAGGCCAACTCTATCCTGGAGATTCTCCATTCCTTCTCAGACGCCTCGGGCCTGGACTGCAATAAGGAAAAATCTCAAATCTTCTTCTTCAACATGCCCCCTCTTATCCAGCGTCATATCTACGAGGTATTAGGTTTCACCCGAAGCTCCCTTCCGTCCAAATACCTGGGAATCCCCCCTAATTGATAATTCTCTTCGGAACTCCTCCTGGGAGCATCTACTCGCATCCTTTACCAAAAGGCTATCTTCCTAGACCTTTCAAGTCTTAAACCTCCCCAGTCGTCTCACTCTCCTCTGGGATGTTCTCCAGGCCCTCTCGATTTACACTTTCTCTGCGTTGGCTGCCCCCAGGTTCGTCCTCACAACTATCAAAAGCATACAAAGAAACATCATTTGGCATGGTCTCAACACAGGGAAGAAGATGGCAGTGGTCAGCTGGGATAATCTCTGTCGCCCAAAGGAGCAAGGAGGCCTGGTTCTAAGAGACCCCTTCATCATGAACAAGGTTCTCAGTGCAAAAATATGGTGGCGCTGGTTAAAACATCCCAAGGATCTCTGGGCCAGACTTTGGAGAAAGAATTATACCCCAAATGTGGCCGAGAGGAACCTAATTAGGTGGAATAGGGACAACCCGGGCTCCCTAATTTGGACTGTGGCCAAGTAGAATAGACAACTGGTGACTTGGCATGCCTTTTGGGAAATCAGGAATGGAGAAACAACGCTTTTCTGGAGAGATTCTTGGCAACAATGGTCAGTCTTGGACACTGAGGATTGGGCTTGAGACATTTTCCCCCAAGCTATTAGAGCAGGCCTGACAACAGTCGTTGACTACTGGCAGGACACTACCTAGGAGGACACCTAGCGTTGCTGGCACTTGGACAGGGAATGTGTCAATCTGGGGGCACAGGTGGACTTGGAACCCTGGCAAAAGGAGATGGCCAAAAGGAAAACTCTCAAAAATGAGGGGGATGATATCCTCAGATGGGGATGTGGACCACAGGGCACCTTCAACACGTAGGAAGCCTACCTGGTAAAGACTATAACAAACCCCATCCCGAATATGACAGCCTCGCACAAATTGTGGAATCTTAAACACTAGCCAAAAATCACCCTCTTCCTTTGGCTCATTCTTCACTCAAGCATCCTGACCTGGGATAATCTAACGAAACGCGGTTTTGTGGGGCCTTCAATATGCATTCTATGTGGAGAAGAAGAGGAAACTATGAACCATCTCCTCAATACCTGTCCCTACACTGCCCAAGTCTGGGATCAAGCGGCGCTTGTCATGCGCACGTCAGACCGCAATAGGGATAGCATCATGGAGACCATAACGAACTGGAGGGACGGGGATTTCCAGTCCCCCCTCTTAAATCATATTTGGCAACTCATCCCAGGCTTTATTCTTTAGCAGACCTGGAAGGAAAGGAACAGGAGAATTTTCAAAGGCCACTCCCTCCCGTGGCAACAATGTTGGCATTTATGCCATCGTAATATCTTGGAAATGGTCCAAATCCAGAGATGGTTTGAGGCAGATCTAAATGGCTCGCCCTCTAAACTTCCCATCTTTCAGCATTGGGCATCGCTTCCCTCTATTCCATTACCCATAATATGCTGAATCCGCTCCGAAGTCCCTCCTCTTGGTCTCCTCCCCAGGAAGATTTCATCAAACTTAACTTTGACAGAGCCTCCAAGGGCAACCCTGGTGCTGCAGGCTATGGGGTCTTCTTCCACGACCATCTTGGGCACATCCTGATCATAAATGCAGGCTCCCTCAGGCACTCAACGAACAATACAACAGAACTCTGGGGACTTATTAAAGGACTGCACTTAGCCAGGGAAAACGACTTCACCAAGCTAATC
>JASDQU010012621.1:75771-105379 GCA_032191745.1 Picea mariana
ATTCTTACCTTTATCAGAGCAAAAAGATTTCAGATCTTACCTCTTTTAATCAAGAATTCTCACATTTACCTTTCTTAGAGCACAAAGCTTCCGGATCTTACTTCTTTTCTTCAAATCAGACTTCTTTTCCTTAGCATAGATCTTGTCAAACTAAGTAGAGTACTACACACTAGAGAAACAGATCTATGCACAGAGATTTCACAATTTCAGGTCAGATCTTTGCACAAAGCTTCTTCTTCCTCAGTTCCTAGCAATCACAGTTTTAGGTCCTGGCAACAAAACCATTTGTTGGCACAGGGGCAAAACCAGGGTTCTATGCTACAAGAATGCACCAACAAAACCCTAACTACCGACCCTTTCAACAACACCTGTGAAGCAGATGAAGTCTCACCCGAGGTAGAGGTAGGGGTGGTTACAGGACTCAGGTGTATGCAACCTTATCTAGGACATGGATCTATGATTATAATACTTAATAGAGCACTTAGAACTGTCAGTTCATCATTGTTTAACAAATATCTACTCTGCAGAGAAAAAAAAGCATTGCAACATTCACCCTGATCTAATGTATCTAAGCACTTAGCATAAAGAAAGGGATCAGATCTTGCAGATTCAAGCACTAAGCACATTCACCTATATCATATCTAACATCCAGATTCATCATAAGCATAAAGCATAAACAAATCTATCTATCTATCAAGCACTTAGTAAATAACACATGAATATATCAGAACATCGCACAGAGAAGAATAACACAGTATTTATGTGGTTCACCCCCACCCTGGGGCTACGTCCACCAACTCTTCTTATTTATTAGCTTTAATCAGTCATGTACATGCATAGAGCCACAAAACCCTTACTTTTCATAGGACAAGAGATCTGCGCAGCTCACTGGATCCTCCTTCCTTGCATTATAACACAAAGCCCTTCACAGTCTCTTACAATGACTTGCACTTAGCTCTGCAAGTCTCACACAGTATGTAGGAAGCCTTACAATCCTTGATCACACAGATCCAACACTTAGCACTTAGACAACTTGCACAACTCTTGCGCACTACTTATTAGATTGTCTAGAATTCTATTTATACATACAAAGTAGGCCTAAACATGGGTAAACCCATGGGCTGACATCCCATTCCCGTCACATATTCCCAAATCCCAAAAAGGACCCAAAAAGTGGCTGAGATCCCGCAATCTCTTCTTCATCTTGCACTCTGTCTTCGACAGGCTGTCGAAGTCCCAAAATAGGTCAACATGACCAAGAATCTCCCAAAACTTGGTCAATATCCAACAAGAAGATCAAGCCACCTTCCTTCGATGGTGAAAGAGAAAGGGAAGATGATGCTAAATCATGTTTTCTTTGGCTCTGAAGATATTTTCAGTTGCATAACTATTCATCAAAACTAGAAGCCAGGATTTCCACTTACCATTTATACTAGAAAGTTGTAGTGTGGTGGGACCAACTGAAGCAATTGGAGCATGTTAATGAAAGTAGGATCACTTGGAAACGGTTCAAGAAGTAATTCTAGAAGGTGTACCTCTCAGAGCATTTCTATGACAAGAAAATGAAGGATTTCTTTGAACTTGGGTTGGGAAGAATGACTATGGTAGAGTACAAGAAGAGTTTCTTGGGATTGTTAAAATATGTCAGGTTCATTGGTGATGAGAAAGTGAAAATACAATAATTTTAAGTGGATTTCCAGCCTTTTATAAGGAAAATATCATGTACGATGAACCCAATACCTTGATTGAGGCCATCAGGAAGGATAAATAGCTGTATGAGAAAGGCCAGGGAAGAGAATCCCTACAGAAATATTGTAAGGACAAGAAAAATATGAAGCTCAATTAGAGGAGGAAGGGATTCAAACCTCCCTTCAATAGGAGTGAGCCTAATAGAAATAATCAAGATCAGTATGCTAAGGGAGATTTCGGCCTTACAATTGAAAAGATGTTTTAGAAAAGGATTTCAACTGTATGCATCTCATGTGGAATAGCCAAATGATACGAAGGGGCCAAGCCTTGAAGATTTCTCGGTACTACAAGAATTTGAGGATGTATTCCAAGAAATACCTAGATTTCCACCAAGAAGGGAGATAGATTTCTCAATTGATTTCATGCCAGAAGATGCCCCGGTGTCAAAAACACCTTACAAAATGAGCACAACATAGTTAAAAGAATTACAAATACAGTTGGAGGAATTGTTGAATAAAGGGTACATATGTCCAAGTGTTTCACCTTGGGGAGCACCAATACTTTTTGTCAAAAATAAGGATGGAACCTTAAGGCTGTGTATTGACTTTCGAAAGCTGAACAAGTACACTATAAATAACAAGTATATGCTACCCCGAATTGATGACCTCTTTGATCAGATAAGAGGAGAAAAGATATTTTCAAAGATTTACCTGAGGGAAGGATACCATCAGGTAAGAATCAAGGAAGAAGACATTCATAAGACGACCTTTAGGACTAGGTATGGGCATTATGAATTTGTAGTGGTGCCATTTGGACTGACCAATGCACCAGTTGTCTTCATGTGTTAATGAATGGAATATTCAGAAATTATTTCGACAATTTTGTCACAGTATTCTTGGATGACATACTTATCTATTCTAAGTCTGAAGAGGAGCATGAACATCACTTAATATTGGTATTGCAAGTACTAAGAGAAAATCAGTTGTATGCCAAGTTGAGAAAGTGTTCGTTTTATAAAAAGAAAATCCATTACTTGGGACACATTATTTCAAAACAGGGAATAACAATAGATACATAGAATATCGAAGCCATTAGAGGGTGGCCAACACCCAGAAATGTGTCAGACGTCATATATTTTATGGGATTATCTGGCCACTACAGAAGGTTCATAGTAGGTTTCTCTAAGATTGCTCATCCCATCACTTCTGTGGAAAAGAAGGGAACTAAATTTGAATGGACACTCAAGTGTGAAAAGAATTTTAATCTGTTGAAGGAATTACTTACTAGTGCACCTGTGTTAAAGATTGTTGACCCAAATGAAAGTTTTGTGGTATGTACAAATGCTTGTAAGGAAGGACTTGGGGGAGTCCTCATGCAAAATGTACATGTCATTGGATATGAGTCCAGAAAGCTGAAGGAACATGAGAGGAACTATGCCACACATGACTTGGAACTTGTTTCCATTGTTCACGCCTTGAGGATGTGGAGGCATTATTTCATGGGGAAGAAATTTGAATTAAGAACAGACCACATTGGTCTGAACTATATTTTTGAATGGTCGACCTTGAATGCCAGGCAAACAAGATGGTTGTAATTTTTAAGTGAGTATGACTTTGATATCAAGCATATCAAGGGAAAGGAGAATAAAGTTGTTGATGCACTTAGTAGGAGAGTGCATCTCATGCATGCTACTGTTGTCAATATGCATCAGTCAGAATTGAAGAGAATAATTTTAGATGTTCTTGTTACAGATTAGCATTACCTACAGGTAAAGGAAAACTTACAGAAAGGATATGTACAACAAAAAATAAAGGAGTATGAGATAAAGGAAGATGAATTACTCATGCATAAAAATAGAATCTATGTTCCTAGCTTTGGAGAACTGAGGAATGTGGTACTGAAGAAAATGCATGATGTTCCTTATGCTGGACATCCCAGTTACCAGAAAACAATTACAGCAGTAAGAAGCCAGTTATTTTGGTCGGGAATGAAGAAGGATGTTGTTTATTACATCGCTCGGTGTATGGAATGTTAGAAGGTGAAGGCTGAGCATAGGTACCCAACGAGTTTGTTTCATCCATTGCCAATTCCAGAGAAGAAATGGGAAGTGATCACCATGGATTTCATCACAGGATTACCTAGAATGAATAAGAAGCATGATTCAATCATGGTGTTGGTTGAAAAATTAACAAAAGCTACCTATTGTGTGCGTGTGAAGACAACGCATACAATGACTAATATTGTAGAATTTTTCATGAAGGAAATTTCTAGGTTGCATGGGATACCAAGGACAATTGTCTCGGATAGAGATACAAATTTTACCTCCAACTTCCGGAGGGGATTGTTTAAAGGATTTGGAACAAATATAAACTGTAGCACAACATATCATCCACAGATAGATGGGAAAACAGAGAGAGTCAATCAAATAATTGAAGAAATGATGAGAATGTATGTGATGGATAAGCCATCTAAGTGGGAAGATTACTTACACTTTTTTGATTTTTCATATAACAATGGGTATCAATATTTATTGAGAATGAGGCCATTTGAAGCCTTGTATGGTAGGAAATGCAATACTCTAGTAAGCTGGGACAACCCAACAGATAGAGTAGTACTTGGGATGGAGTTGCTCAAGGACATGGAAGACCAGGTGGTCAAGTTTAAGCAGAATTTAAAGGCAGCTCAGGATAGAAAAAAGGTTTATGCAAACAAGAATAGGACAACTAGAGAATTTAAAGTAGGGGAGCATGTACTTTTAAAAGTGAATCCAAAGAAAATATCTTTGAAATTGAGTAGTTGTACAAAGTTGGCATCCATATTCTGTAGTCCATTTGAAATATTGGAAAGAATAGGGCTAGTTGCATACATGCTTGAATTACCTACTTCCATGAATGTGCATAATGTATTTGATGTATATTTACTAAATAAATATGTACATGATCCTAACCATGTCATTGATTGGCATATGATTCAGGTAGAGACTAAGGGAGACTTTTAGGGTCAGCCAACACAGGTATTGGACAGAAAGGTAAAAATTCTCTGGAATCGAGTTATAGAGCTGGTAAAGTTCAGTGGACCTACTACGGTCCTGAAGATGCTACCTGGGAGCATGAAGATTCCATGTGGGAAAAGTACCTATAGTTTTTTAAATAAATTTGAGATTTTGATCTCTATTTTGTATATGCACTGAGGACAGTGCCAAAATAAGGGGGAGGGGATGTAACACCCTAGGTTTTGAACCCCCATTTTAAATAATGTATTGTTACAATGCTGAGAGGCCTAAGTGCCCAAACAATTATTTAAAGGGCTAGTATGCCCAAGAAATGTAATGCTTTGATCATTATTAATAATAAACACATCACTGGCTGCTAACAGACAAGGACTAGAGTTATAGGGGGCTATGATTCCACAAGATATGGGGCTTGAGAGGATAAATGTCTATTCCTATGTTAATTACCTTTTTTCCTAAAGGGGGGAATCGGTTATGTGAGCTTCTTGGGGAGGCCATGAGGTTCTTGATTTCCTCACAAACATTCTTAAACCCGCCCTTGGTCCGATTGTGGGGTTAGTCATTGGCTTGTTTTCTTCGTCACCTCTGTGTTAACTCACTCTTACGCTCACGCACTCCCATTCACTTACCTACCTCCTCCATCAATCCTCACTTGCATATTGGTCTTGGGAAGGGGTACCGGACTGTGAAAGAATTAGCCATAGGATAGTTGGTTGTAGTGGCCAGTTGTGTGATCCAGTCATTCCTTGAGGCTTGCATGTATGAGATGTAGTGGCCTGTGTCCAACATGGCTCACATCTACGAGTCCTGAGAGTTCTAGCATTGAGATTTTGGACCAGTTGCATTGGAGGCCCGAATAAGGAGAAGGATATCCTAAGGGACTGCATGGCAGAGAAAGGTGGTTTGTTATCTCGGGTGGTGCAAACTGGGTAGAAGAGAGTTGGGTACTTGGATTGATGTGAGTGATGGGAAGCCTATGAGAGCTTGAGAGATGACTCATTTGGGAGGACAAGTTCACTCTAGAACCTTCCTTGTGCATTCATAGCCATGGCTCGAGGGTGATGTTGTTGTTGAGATTTGGGGCAGTAGTGTCTATGCTTTGGTGGAACGTCCTTGATATGCAACCAGTTGGTTTCATATTTCATAAATATAAGTGCTCTCTGTTGTGATATTATTATCTGTGTATGAATGTTTTTCTATTGTATATTTAATTATCGTTAATTCAATCTTTAGAACATGCATGCTTGTTGGATATTACTGTGCATGTCATTAATTATCTTATCTTATGCATATTTAATAAATAAAGAAGGTATTGGTATGAGAAAGAAGTCCAAGGGTGGGCTTCCAAGTATCATACCCCGGCCTGTGTCTGGCGGGGTATGTTACAAGTGTCCCTGTGATCTTCCTTGTAAAAAATCTTGTCTTCACTAACTGTCTCTGCATAACTTCTTCATTGTGTTTCTTGATCTATTGTTTCAGATATTGATCCATTTTTTGTCTGATTGTATCCAAGTCTGGACTTGTCATGATTTTTCTTTTCACTGCTAATAATATTGTCCAAATATTTTGAGCTATTATGGGTGTTTTTCTTTTGAAGATCTTTTCTCAATGTGATAATCTTTGCTTCCAAATTTACAATTATCTAGTCTCTTTCTTCTAACCCTTATTTGAGTTCTTCTTCAATTATTTTGTCTTATTCAACTTGAATTTTTAATTTAGTGATCATATACTCTAGTTCTTCAGACTTGGAATTTTGAGCTTCCTCTTTTCTTTTTAGTTCCGCCTACAGTGACATTTTTTTCTTCTTTTATGCTTTTATAACTTCTATAACACTCAATAGTTCCTCTCTGTAGTCAACGTTTGCCTCTTCGTATTATTATTTGGTTCCTTCATCATCATAATTTTCTATTTCCATGAATAGAACCCTTTTTGTATCACTTTCCCTGTCTTCATCTTCATCTAATGAGATGTTGTCTTCTTTAGTGCAAAATCTTTTCTTGAAAAAAAATGTTTTGTTTCTTTTTCTTTTGTACACTTTTTTGTTATTTGAGTCATCTTACTCATTTATTTTCTTTTTATTATGGGGACATTTTTTAGAGAAATGACCAATACCATCACAATTAAAAAAATTAATGGAATCTTACATCTGTATTTTCCACCAGTTCCCTTTTTCAATCTTTGGACGAAGTTGGCTTCTTCTTCATCGTCTTCTGAGATGCCACTCCTGCTACTATCTGAATTTTCTTGTTGATTTCCCTTTTTCTTTGACTTATTGGATGCTTTGAATGTTTCTTCTTTTGTAACTATATTCTCTTGTTCAGTTCTCATTTCATGTGCTATGAATATTCCATGTAGCTCATCCATGCTTATTGAATCCATAATTGTTCTTTCTTCTAGTGTTGATATCTTAGGATCAAATATCATTGGGAGAAATCTTAGTACCTTTTGAACAATTTTAGATTCATCAAATTATTCTCCCAAACCTCTAATGGCATTCACTATTTCATCAACTCACAAAAATTAAGCTGCAATATTCTCATCTTCCTTCATCTTTAGTTGTTCAAATTGACCTCTATAAGTTTGAAGCTTTGTTTCCTTGAATTTTGTGTCTCCTTCATAAATGTTCTGATTTTTTTTCCAAATCTCTTTTGTGGAGCTACAATGCATAACTTTAACATATACTGAATCAACCAAACCATTCATGACTGCATTTTTGGCTTTTGAATTATTTAGGCTGAGTTTCCTTCCATTGTCATTTGTTGGAGGAATGACTGGTTCTTTATATCCATCTACTACTGATTTCCAAACTTCAAGTCCATGTGTTTGTATATATGTTTTCATCCTTCTCCTCCAAAATGTATAGTTTTGTCCATCAAACTATGGTATTCCATTTTTATACATATTGTTTCTCTCCATGATCTACCTTTCAATGGTTAGATTGATTTCTAAAGGAACCTTCTTTGATACCAATTGTTGGATTACTAAGAGGGGGGATGAATCAGTAATAGATCTTTTTAATCCTTTTTAACCACAATATATAGGTGTTGTTTATATTTATGATTAATATACCATTATCATTCAACAAGTTTAGAGTAAATAAACCATGAAAAATGAAAAATCATACACATACACAATACACCAGTATTTTTATGTGGAAACCCAATGCGGGAGAAGACCACAAAATTATTTTTCTTATATGTCTTTAATAATTACATTCACTTGAAGCACAAACTTCCTTTGTTCTCCAACTTCCACTGGAAGGAGGCTCTGACCCCTTATATTTTTTGGATACAACTTGAGGGAAGCTCCAAATACCCAATTATGTGGCTACAACCAGAAGGAGCCTACAACCCCCTATGTTCTTTAGCTACATCTAGAAGGTGGATACAACCACCTATCCTTGCCCTGTCTAACCATCTTGAAATATAAGTGAAATGATGAAACCACTGCCACACTGTCAATGTGAGATATACCACTATAAACTTGTACCAATATGTTCCATTAACCTGTAACCAACCTGTACCAACAACCTATAATAAATCATGTAACATAATTCAACTTGTACCAACAAACACCAATAGGTACATGACCTGTATATGTTGCAGCTCGCGTATGTACGCACCCTGTATATAACACAATCTGCATATGTACACAACCTATCTATACTGTAGCCTACATACACCTTTAGAAAGCTAGGGTTTTCACCTTTTCTGGAACTCATAAATGTTTTTGCCTTTTTCAAATCAACATGCAACCTATCACTCTATCCAATCTATAGTCATTCCCTATGCATAAATCATCATACATATCCCTTAACCAAGTGCATCTATATCTCTCTAGTCATGTTCCATACATGTGTATACAATCATGATCAAGTGTAATAACCCTCACATAATCTAGACGTCAAACCCTTACTGATATGTAGCCTCAAAATTCACAAACAAATTCAAAACCACATCATAACCAAAAACCCTCAAATATGTACCAAACAATTCCTCAACATTAACAAGATGTACCAATGATAAATATTAGATACACCGGCGCTATATTTCTATAGATATGAATTATATAGTAAATGAAATACAACCAATAAACTCTCTAGGGAAAATCCTCAAACCCCCATAACCATATCTCATGTAGAAAACAATATCCAACTAGTAAAAATAAGAAATACCTTTTGAACTTGTACATAGATATGTTGTACCTGATCACTGTAGACCTTCCTGGGAGATTTCTTTTAGACTCTAAGAATTTGACCCCCTCAACAACTCAATCTTTCATGGATTTTCCAATTGTACGCTCCCTTTTATATTGCCAGCCCTGACCTCTTCCACTACAACCCACGTACACCTCAAAAACTAGGGTTTTTTTTTTCAGTATTTCTGTAACTTCATATGTATCAACGAGTAACTGCAATAAACCTTAAACAATAATAGATATTCAATGTTCTCAATAGGTTCTAATAGGAGACCCTTTCTCTCTTATTTATACTCTCCAAGTATCTTCCTGTATGGGTTACCTTCTAACCAACTTAAACCAACTTCCTTCTTTTAAGGATAACCCAATTCTAACCACTTGTCCACTCATAACCACTTTATCCACAAATAATAAACTCTCCACTTCTAGTTGCAACTAAATGATTTTTAATTGTTTTCTTATTGCAACAACTTAACCCATGATTAAATCCTAGTTTCACCCACTTTGACTAGTCAAATTCTTCTAGGGGTTTCTAGAATAATTTGACTTCTTTGAACTTCTAGGAGATTCTAGATAGCTCAGGAGGGTTCTCCAACTTCACAAGGAAATAACTCTCTAAGTGCGAGGAGTTATGTGACATTCCACATATCAACAAAAATGGCATGACATGTAATATCTATATAGAATAATCTTACTTGCAAACAAACTGATATTCATACCTTTATACCTCAAAAATGATTGATTCCCTTAACCATACTATTGGGGCTACCGAAAATTGCTACCAAACTTGCTTCAAGGGTTGACACCAATGAAAACCAACCCAATTAATCAACATTTCATGCTCCTTTAATTTTATATATTCATAGCATACCACATTCTCCTTTTTACCGTGGACTCCACCAAGCCCTTTTTTGAATTCATATGGGCACACTAAAAAATATTCATATGGATATGAAATATTCATGATTGGTGAACTTGTCAAAATATCTTTCAAATAATGAAAAATTTCTTCACATTTAGGAGTCCATTCAAATTTCACTTTGTTATTTTACAAATAAGTGATTGGGCTTGTAATATTTGAAAACCCATTTATGAATCTTTAGTAATAACCAACAACACCCATAAATGATCTGAACTCTATCACGTTTCTTGGTGTTGGCCATCCTCTAATGACCTCTATCCTCTTGGGATCAACTTCTATTCCATCTGCTGAAATAATATGCCTCAAGTAGTGAATCTTCTTTTGATAAAATATGCACTTAGTTTGCCATACAATTTATGCTCTCTCAAAACTTGCAACACCATTCTCAAATGGTGTTCATGCTCTTCTTCTATCTTTGAGTGTTAAAACTCAAAATGCCACTACTATGCATTTTTTATGTTGGCCTACTCATTCATACAAATCCTAACCCTTTTTGATGGAGTTCTGCTTTAAAAAAACGTTTTTGTATGGTATACGCGCCTTGTTGTATATTCAAAGAATGTACATATGCTAGTTGCATGCCTAAACTCCCATGTACATATGCTAGACGCATAACTAAAAGCATGTGTGTACTCTAAAAAGTTGCAAAAAAATATAAATTTTGCGGTTTCTGGTGGAGTATACAGGCTATCTTAGGTTTTGCAATCATTTTACCTCATGTAGCCCTTCTAACGATGAATTAGCCATCATTTTTTCATATAAAAAGGGACCTAAGGGGGTCATTTGGATATATCAAACAAGAGGCAAGAGATGTCTACCAAAGTTTCTCCCTTGTATTTCAATGCTTTTGAATTCTTCTCTGAGTTTCATCCCTAGCATTCCATTCCATCCATCATCCTTATACCATCCACCCTTTTCCCTTATATTCGCATGTTGGTGGTGAGGATTCTATATTAGGAATAGTGCACTTGGAGACAAAGTAGAGGAACCCAAGCGAGGTTCATGGAGTGGCACCAACAAAATTTAGGTTGTAACTTCCAATTTTGTTATTAATAAAAGAGAAAACTTCTTGTCCCAGATCTTTATGTCTATGTGCTTGTGTTTATGAATGTTTTCAGGAATAACTAACCCTTTAGATGATCTTGATAATTAAGCATATGCTGTCACAGTTTGTTCTACAACATTTTTTTAGGATAGCTTTGGGAGGAGGCCAACAATCTTGGAATGAACAACAATCAAAAGGGATCGACAACAGTCGTAAGGACTTAAGGTACACATTTTGATATTCTTTCTCTTCCCTTAATTATCGTAAGGTTTTGTTTGTTTTGGGTAGAATAGAATATTTTGTGTCTTTTAAGGTGTCAAGGCTCTGCCTAGTCACTAGTCCCAGATTAGGGGGATTTTCCCCATAACAGAATTGGAGACTCCACTAGGGAGTCTCTCTAGGGTCTTTTTAGGAGATATTTGTTTGGCTTGAATTCCTGTTTGTTGAAGTATGTTGAGTATTTTTGGGTCTTTGGTCACGCTACAAGTGCTTACCATTTTTCTTGGGTTGAGTGATTTGTTTGAATCATTTTTGTTTTTTTTAATTTTTAGTAGTGTACGTGCCCTATTCTTTACCCACCCTGCGTACATACACATTCTGAATTATACACAGCCCATGTATATACATATGATGATTGTGCACAACACGCCTGCATGTCATCTTGAAGAGTTTTTTCAAAAATATTTTCTTTCCTTTCATGAAACCCTTGGCTTCTCAGGTCTTCCTGAGTTTCAGGGGCCTCTGTTGGCTATGGTTTGGATAGATTTAAGGCTCATTTTATCTATGAACTTGTAAATAAATATTTTTTGTTTCTTTGTCTCTTTCTGTTTGTTGTTAAGGTTAAGGGTGTACTTGTGAGCTTTAGGTCCTCCTGTGGATTCTGGTGAATCCCTGCTCTTAGGAAGTGGTTTAGGATCTAAGTCCATCTTTGTTTTTCATCCCTCTCTCTTGATTATGCTTTGAAAANTATAAAAGAAAAGGGTTATGAACCCACAATTCCTTTTAGAATTCTTCCTTGAAAGTTTTAGTAGTTTCATGGAATTTGAAACAAAAAATCATTCTAGGAAAAATTGCATTTTAGGATCTTGGTCTTTATTTTGAAAAGTTTGCACCTTCAAAGTTAAAAAACCATTTTTTCATTTGTAGAATGTAGTTTGCTTTCATCACAATTTTCTAAAAGGTTATTGCCTCTTCTCTTTCATATCTCAAAGAACACCACGAGTTTCACTTCCATACCCCCTGAGTAATAAAACCACTAAAATTAACGCTTAATGCTAAAATCAACTAGACTTTTTTATTTATAGGGTACACCAAGTAGTCTAGTCTTTAGGGCCTTGAAATAGGTGTGGAGAGGAAACTATTCAAGGCCACTAAAATAAAATTAAGAGTCTGTGATATGGATTGTAAAAGTCTGGTTTCATAAAAGTTAGTCGGGACCCCCCTCTAACATAGAGGATAAACACGAGGTCACGTGAGAAAAGGTAGAGGAGATAACCCCTCCAAAGTCAGACCAAGCATAGTGGGGATTGTATATTGAGGGTCATTCTTGGGATTTTTTCTGACCGCATTTGACTACAAAGCTTCATGGACCTCGAATATTTTCAGGATCCTTAGTCATATTCTAGACCATTTTCCTATGGTACCCTTGAAAGGCTTCAGACTTAGCTATCCTTCTCATTACAATCATCTTGAATGTCGACTTTACCCACCTGGTGACTGACAATGAGCTGGAAACCTAGTTTCATTTTATATGGAATTACATAGGTGACTGTGGGGGTATACTGTGGTACCTAGGGAAGACATTGGATTACACATTACAAAGTATACCCAGAGGGTGTTTTCATGTTCGAGTTACACTTTCACCGGTAAGTTTCTATGGTGTTGATTGTCGTAATTGTTCTTCCTGCCATTCTATTGACTTATTGATTTACCATTAGGGACTTTGTAGTGTGTTCTCTGTGCTTCTCCCTAGCTTGATCTTAGAGTGTCGGTTGATCATTTCAAAATGTGAAATATCAACAACTGCCCCATTCACGTCGGCTTCAAGGCCTATTGTTGGTAACTTTGGAGCCAACTCTGCCACCGCTGAGATGAAGGTTAGATCAAGAGGGTTCTTTTGAAGTGACCAGGCCACAAGAAATTATGCCGGAGCCTATTCCTAGAGAAGATACACTTGCACCAGAGGATCCTACCATTTCTAACCTCGAAGCTAAAGGATTTAGGCTTGCAAACCCTTTAATCACTGATCTATAAATGCTAATCCTTATTCAGGTAGTCCCTCTTGAGGTGACTACTCTTGGTCATCATCTTGTTAGGATATTGGTGATGGAAGAAAATAATGTTACCTCTATCAGGAATAATCATACTCCCATATCGACCATGACTGGAGGGGGTGTCATGCCCCCTCCCCCACCTTCACTTACAATAATTACTTCTATACATACACATACAACTTCTGGTAGTGGCACAGTCTCTACAATGAGTACAACCACTGTTCCCAATATACAGAATGTGTCTGGTGCTCCTTTTTCATATGTGATGTCAAGTTTTGATACAAACTTGACTTTAAATTACTCCACTCTACAAACTATTTGTCTAGGAGTAGGGAGTTCTAAATCTCCTTTGCAAGAATCTTTCACGAGCACCTCTACTCTATTTAATGAAATCCCTTACGATGGGGGTCATATCCCTCCTTTCAGCCCCTCACTTGGAGGTGCTTTCCAACAACCGTCTGATATTAATACCAATTTCATCTTGTTTAGTGGAGGGATTCATGGATATCATTCCTATATGACTTTGTTTGGTTCTATACCTTTCTCTTTGTTTGGTTCTTTCAGAAAAAACACATTCTCTTCATCGATGTTTTCTTCAGGGAGCAATCCCTTAATCAATATTCAACCCAACCCTATGCAAGGCTTTGTAATTCCTTCATTGATAGTGATGATAGAATACTTCTCCTCTCAAGGTATTGGAAATGCATGGCAAGGCTCTTTACCTTCACAAGGGATATCGATCGGGGGTAACCCCTCCCATGCTTAGTGGAACCTCAGGCAAGGTTTAGTGCCTATTCTAGGAGGATCGGCTGGGGAAAACCCCAACCAAGGTATTTAAAATACCATGTAAGGAGAAATCCCTACCATATTTTTTCCATCAAATTATGCGAATCCAACGACGATGTAGACTAGTGTGCAAACTCCTTATATTGGCCAATGAAACCCTAGTTTTTACCAGAACCCTGGCCAATAAGAAAATTTTTCTTGAAAACCTGGTGCAAGTCAAAATCTAGGTTCCTCTTTTCCTTTGAATCCACCGCATCCTAGGTTACCTTTTCTGGAAACTCCTCATTTTCAAGATTTGTCAATATTCTTTAATGATCCCATCTGTCTTGATCCATTTTGGAATCTTATGCCAACTAAGTTTACCTCAGACATACCAAAATTTGAAGGCAAGCATGGAAACGATCCAGACGATCATGTTATGACGTTTCACTTATGGTGCTCCTCCAACTCGTTAAAGGATGACTAAGTCTAGTTGTGATTGTTTCAACTCACTCTCATAGGGGGTGTTGTGAAATGGTATATCGAGATCGAGAACTTGAAGTATTATTACTTTAATGAACTCAAAATGGTTTTATTAAACCATTTTAAACTACCAGTTAGATACGATGCCGAAACAGAGTTGTTGGCCAACTTCGAGCAAATGAAAGTCGTCCATATCTCCGATCATATTCAAGAATGGCTTCGCCAGAAAATATTGATGAAAGTACATTTCCCTCCTGCATTTTTTCTCGAGTGGTTTATGAAGTCTTTGGTGCCTTGTGTCTCCAAAGACGTCGCAACTTCTGGAATGTTCTTTGAATAAGAGGATATTATGAGAGCCTAACAACTAGAATTGATTTATTCTCAACCTCGTATGTTGTACGAGATTCTCCCAGATTCACCATGATCAACTTTTGACAAAACCAAACCGAAGTCTAGGCATCATGACGATGGTATAGTAGGCTCAGCACAAAGTAAGCTCACAGATCAGTTATCTAACCAATTGTAACAAGTGTCTCTCTAACACATTATGGCCAACCAAACTTCTAGTTCGACTACCCCCATAACCCAAATGTTGGAAGTACACAGTGTGCAGATGACAAATCCCATAGGTAACCAACAACCCCAGGGAAAAATAAAGGCCAAGGGAAAGAAGGGTAAGGGGGGATAAAAAGTCTACTAACAATGTTGGTGAGGGAAAAAAACAGAAGTAGAAAGTTAAGTTTCCATGTAAGCTTTGTGCGGACAATAACTTCACTCATTAATGCCCTCGACATGAGGAATGCTAGAATATTTTGGCACAACAAAAAACTATTATGTTAACTAACCCTTTCCCTCAAGGGAAAAATATGGCACATGCTTCCTCATCCACGACTGTGCCTGGGGGAAATTAGGGTGCCCCCACACTTAAAACTATCAATGGGTCCACAAATGTATATATGACGAGATCACATGCTCATCTTCATACCAAGGCTCATTATTACAGAATTTTGGAATCTACTAAGAAGGGAAAAGAAGCTTCCAACCCATCACCTCCTCTTCATATTGAGAAGACTAATGGAGAAACTATGACTCACATCCCTAAACGTGCATTAAGAAGGATTCTCATAATCTGAATGCAAGGGCTACTCAGAAATACTCCATTGTTGAGGATCTGGTGCAAACCCCTTGTGCAATGTCTTCCCTGGAAGTCTTGTAGAGTTTCCCCTCATAGAGAAAAACATTATTGTCTGCCTTAGGTTCTGTTGAGCTAGCTAACTCGAGAATTATCGTCTTTTTCCCTTTCGATCATAAACCTCATTTTCCTTACCACGTCTCCTTCCAGATAATAGTGGTTTATGCCAAGAAATTGTTGACAAAAAATATTTTCTGCACGGTGGTAGATGAGGGTTCCTCTAATTTTGTGTTGTCATTGGCATGCTGGAATTTTATTGGTCAACCTGAGTTGTCTCTATCACCGACATTGTTAAATTTGTTAGAAAACCATTCCTTTAGACTACATGGAATAATCCCCTCCTTCCATGTGCAGTTGGAGGGGAAAACTATGTGTGTGAAGGTCGAAGTAGTCGAAATGCCTCTCGACTGCAACCGTTTTTTAGGACGAATTTGGATGTACTCAATGAAAGCAGTTGTATCCTTTGTTTTTTGTGTTTTATGTTTTCCTCATGAAGGTAGGATAGTAATTGTTAATCAATTATCCTTCTCCTATCTCGACCCTCCATCAGCGACATCCATGGTCTCGATGATTGATAACCTATAGAAAGGTACTGTCAACCTGGGTGTTGGATTGTTTCCATATTTAATGGGAACTTTTTATTTTCTTCCACTTTCGAATGATTTCATGTTTATTTTAGCTGGCCCTAATCAGCCTAAGGCTATGATCTTTCAAATATATTCATTTAGAACAAGTTATTTTAATGATCTCTGGAATTTACCTTCCCCATCAGCTTCAATGGAACAGGTAGGGAATCCTGGCATGGAGATGCCCCTATCCATAGCTGAGGTTGCATGAAAAATTGGTCATCAAACCTCATCCAACTCTGATCCAGCTCCCCCTCAAGAGCTAGATCTCGTTCTCGAGCCTATTTGGGCTCAAGACTCTCTTAATACTCATGATCCTTTAGACTTGTTATTTCCCTCTGACGAGGTGATTTTCGAGGAAATGAATGGGTTGAATAGACCTTGGGATGATATTCACCATACATCTTACTTTTTACCCAAAATTAGGAGAGTGGAAGCATGAGAGTTTACCACGACCATGAATAGAGATGTCACTTGTCTTATTAACACTTTGGCCATGCATGGAATTTATGCTGAGGGAAATCTTGTGAGTATAACTAAGATGATTCCAATTAACATATCTAAAACCCCTAGCATCATTGAAAACTTCTTCATCAGAATGGATTGTTCCCCCAAGGAGATTTAGTGTACACTGAATTATTTAAAGAGTTTTGCAGCGTTTTTTACTGATCTTATGAGAAAAATCCAGGCATTGACCCTCGTATATTCAAACATGAGATTAGGAATTATCCCGATGAATTGGTTGACTTTGAAGGTCGTGCTTTTACTGAGCCCAGAAATGGGCTCTACCTTAAGAAGTATTACACTTAGGTTGGTCGCTTGAGTGTGTCTTCTTGTAAATAATGTATATTTTTATTTATACATTTTAGTATCTTTTTGTTTTATGGACGTGTAGTTTATTGTGTTTCTACATTGTGGAATATGTGAAGTGAATATGAGGTTTATGTTGGGTTTGCGAACAGTGCTAACCGACACACTCGAAGGCTCACTTCCACAAATTGGGTGATATTCATGACCACTGGTCAGTTGGTATCTTCCAGAGGTGTTTGTATAGGAGAAGCAACCAATAATGTTGTTGAGTACAATGTTGTAATAAAATTACTACGTGATGCTCACCGCTTCCATGATCCCACCCTCCATTGTCGATTCCTTAGGGTACACCTCTTAGAGAGTTATTTTGATTATATCACATATATTCATGTTCCTAGGAAATCTAATCAACTAACTGATGCATTGGAAAATCATGTATTAGATTGGAATCTTTCACACACATAAATATAAAAGCACACACATACACACACATGTAAATATAAAAGCACACACATACACGCACATGTAAATATATTTGTACAAAATATATTTACTCCATAAGNTATATATATATATATATATATATATATATATATATATATATATATATGTATGTATGTATGTATGTATGTATGTATGTATATAATATGTCCAAAATGATGTCATAGTACAAAATGTGGGCCATAGGCCTCAAAAGTGTCAATAATACATCGTTAGGCTTAAGCCCTCAATACATATGGGAGATACAAAAATAGGTTCCCTCAACACGCATAATGTCCAACACTAATCTAAGCCATAGGTCTATTTTCCCTAGTATAATAAACTATGGTGTTGGTTAGACATCAGAGTAACTGGACCCATGCCCTGGGTACTCCCACTATGTGAGTCTGCATGGACGATGATAGATCCTTGATATTTTCCATGGGCACACTATGGGTGAGGGATGTCATGTTCCTCTCTAACTTCCTTAGAACTCTCTCAATCTATGTTGATGATGTCTCTGCCTCTGCTACGACTCCTCCTATCTATATATGCTCTCATGGATGGTGTCGATCTCGATGGAATTTCGCTAGCTTCAATGGCCCCACATATGTACATAATAGGTTTTAAGTTAGTATTGTGACGTTACCAAAAATACATTTTCTTTTCTTTTATAAAATTTAAAATTTAAAAAACTAAAAATTCAAAAATGTGAGCATCTATATCGTCATGTGTTGCACAAGGGGGCATAGACATGACTGGGTTCCTCAAGAAACTAATACCCACATATGAGTAGTCCTCGATGGTGGGAATCTAGAATTTCCACCACTCGAAGAACTTGTCGTCATAATCCTTGCATACTCCTCCTCCCTGGCGCAGAATGAAAGCATCCCATATGCACAATGCTAGAAAGGAGGCTATGTGCCCCTGCACACCCTCCCCCAGGATCATTCCTGGCACTCTTTCAAAGAAGAATGCACATAGCACTGTCCTGAATCCAAAGTTCCTTATCTGTCTCAACTTGCACTTTGTCAACTGAATTTTCATATAATTGAGCATAGTGGTGCTCCAATCGAATATAATTGGCTACAGAAAATGCACTACACAATGCATCTGGCCCTACGAATCCTGGTGTAGAGTAATGAATCCTTTCATCCACCCAATCATGTATAGTACTACTCTCAATCTCATATTTTGGATTTTTTGTATAGGCACTTGAGACCCCACCTTCTATGTGTCGGTCCCATAATACATATCAATGTAGTGGGTTATATTATATGGCCCAAGAGGGAATGTATCCAATTTTACCGGTTAACCCCTCCTAGAGAGACTGGTCAATAAATAAAGGTCTTCAGTGGTTGGTGCTAGTGATTGGCCTTCTATCATAAAGGCCTCTGCATCTAGATTCTAGTACTCTACCAGATGGTTTAGAAGTTATGGTTGAGATTTTATAATGGGACAAAAAAATAATTTCCATAATCCACATTGTTTTAACATCACCACCACCCCTAGGTTTTCCTCCACCATTTGGTCAACCTCTTCATGTTCTCTTTCCCTCCAATGCACATACATCCTAAGTCATGCCAACATTTTGGGAGTTAGTGCTTCTCTTTTTTCCAATGTTTTGAGCATGTACACACCCTTTTTTAGTATCATTTGTGTATGTACACTTGTTGAGAGTATCTCATCCTGTGTACATATGCACACTCACTGTGAAAAGCGTGCATATACGCACAATCAATCTAATTTTTGGAGCGTGCAGCCCCCAAATACATCTAAAACTTGAAATGAATGGATGAAATTACAAGTAAAAGGAAAGATTACTTACTTTGCCCAAGAACAACTCGATTTCATCCACTGATGCTCTCCAAATGTCGAAGTCAAGGAAGAGGGCTTTGGCTATGTTGGGGAATTTTCAAAGTGCATTGGTAAAACTGCCCCTTTTTACCTTTTTACCTCTATTTATAGATTGTTTGACCTTGTTTTGACTTGGTTTGACCCTAAATTCTTCTCTTTTTGTCTCTCAGTGGATGTTATGGTTCTTCTTGCTGAACTTTTGGTCTTGTACACCTCTTGTTCCTTTGGATTTGGTATTTTTTTATGAATGTGTACTACTTTTACAATGTTGTGATGAATTTGTATTTTTGACATTTACATTTAGGATAGTTTCTCACCACCCTACATTTTGCATTCTATTGACAATTTTCACTTTTCCATGGATCGACCCCATAGAAGTGAAACAAAGAACCTTCTATGATTCTTTAGAAGTGTCGTAATTAGGTGGTAGATCCTTTTTCCTCCATGGATGCCCTAGGTAGATCCTTGTGTTTCATTTCAGCATCCATGCTGTGAGTTTCCTATAGGCTTGGGATTTATTTTTGTCCCGCCATGACTTTGTGTTGAAGCCTCATCTTTATTCTTCATCTTTTTCTGGCCTCTACTCGAGGGACTCCATAAAAGCATGGTTTGTTGTCTTTCAAGCTCACTTAAACTATGAAAGTGACATCTAACGAGAATTTGTTTATCCTTTTCGGCCTCGTTTAGATTAATTAAGAAAAGGAGCCCCCTTGGAGTCTTGTTTAATCCCTTTTCAGACTCTCTAAAATTGAAAATATTGTTGACTGATCGTGTTTCCCTTCATGCTCCTGAAAGTGAAATTTGAAGGCACATCTATCCGGCGATAATTTACCCCTTTTTTGGATCGAATGGCTATTTTTATGAAAAAGTATGCTATAGGAGCTACGGTTCGCTAGGAGAGTATTATCAGGTGTAAGTTTAACCCTTTTTCAGGCTTGAGGGACTAAATTTGTGAAAAAGGGCCATTGTCCTTGGTTTGGGTTTATCACTTTTTCTAGCCTTGGAGATTATTTATGAAAAAGGAAACCAATTGGAGTCTTCTTTAAGCCCTTTTTAGACTCCCTAAACAATAAAAGATAGTCGAGTGACCTTATTTCTTTCACACTCGTTAATTGTTCCAAAAGGAATATCTATTTGGCATAATTTTAACCCTTTTTCCAGCCAATATATTATCCAGTAAAAAGATACGCCTTAGGAGACATGTCTCGCCGGGAGAGTTCTCCTAAGTTATATTTTATACTTTTTTGGGATCATGGACTAAATTACAAAAAAGGACAAGTGAGTCCATAGTTAAGCTCTTTTCAGACTCCTTAAAATGGAAAATATAGCTAAGTGATCTTATCTCGGTCGCACTCATTAAAATGGTTTTGAATAGTCATCCTTTTTTTGGAACGACTGGACTATGTAAGAAAAATAAATACTCTGGACGTAATGACCATAAGAGTTCTCCTTGGTATGATTTTATTCTTTTTCGGCCCCTGGAGACTAACTTTATGAAAAATATCACTCTAGATTCTTCTTTTAGTGTTTTTTCAGACCCTCTAAAAATGGAAAACCATCGATCTTACCTTCTCTGAAATCGTAAAAATTTACATGAAAGGAGTCTCGTTGTGTCATTCTGTAATCACATCACATGTCTCATCCTTGCATATTTGGACTAATGTCGGATTCATGTTGCTATTACTGAAAATTTATAGGATTCCTTAGGTGCAAGACTTGTAACATTTTTTCCCTTGCAATCTAACACCTTGACCCATAGAGGAATTTTCTTGAGTGTTCTTATCCTACACATGTCTCCTTGCACTGAGATCAGTATGTTCCATGCGATTGGAACCATTTTTCTTTCCCAAGACACTCATTCCAGCATTTTAACGTAGCATTTTTTTATTCTTTTTCAAGCTCGTTAAATACATGAAAAAGACAAAAAAATATTTTTTTCCAAAAAGAGGGGACAGGGAAACATTCTCTTTTGTTGGTAACAATATAGTCACCCTTGGACAGAGCACATCCTTCCATTTTTTCTACAAGCATTGGGATTAAGTATTTCCTTGGGACGTTGTTTTCGTTACATAGAGTTGTGTCCTCCTCCTTTTGGTTACTCTTCCAAACACATGGAGAGTTTGTGGTGCCTCTTGTACAAAAAAATTATGTCAATAACATGTTTCTTGAGTATTTTTATATATCGTGCTCTTGTCCAAGGGGAATTATTGCAACTTGAGTTGGCCATTCTGCGATAAGTCTTTTGACCTTCATGTGTCGACCATCCTAAAATTCTTGTGAAGTTCACATTTAGAATCAACGAAGTTCGGTGCCTGATGATCAAGGTCTTCCAGTATTTACATGATGGAATGTCGAAGACCTCGTAGTAGTGATTATTACACTCCCATTATACTCTTACTTGAGTTTTGAATATCTTCAATATATTGCTCAAGTTATGAAGCTATCATCTCCAACCATAGGCATTAACACCTCATGAAGATTCATATAACATTGTATATCTTCTGATGATTTTGAGATGTAGATCCATTGTGTATTATTCATGAATACACTTTATATTGGCATACACATTGGTCATGTAGCCATGATTACTATATATGACATGTGTCTGTAATGTACTTGATTGGAAGCCATGCGTAGCTTATCTCGAGCATGGGAATTCCCACCTTGATGATTATTATTATCTTATTACATATGATGCTCTTATGAACACTAACTTGGGTTTACTCAAATTCATGGATTTCCCTCTTTATTAAATATGTTGTAATGTATTTCAGCCATACGTTTCTCTTCGGACCTCACACATTAGAGGGAATTTGTTATAAATCAAAATGCCACTACTATGCATTTATGATGTTGGCCTACTCATTCATACATCTGCTAACCATATTTGATGGAGTTATTCTTAAAAAATGAGTTTGTGTATGGTATACGCACCTTGTTATATATACATAGCACACATATACACTATTTGCATGCCTAAAATTTCACGTACATGCACTAGCTACATAACTAAAAGCATGTGTGTACTCTAAAAAGTTGCAAAAAATATAAATTCCACGCTTTCCGACGGATTTTATGGGCTATCTTAGGTTTTACAACCATTTTACCTCCTATATCCCTTATGAAAATGAATTAACCATCATTTTCTCATATAAAAAGGGCCCTAGTGGGGTCATTTGGATATATGAAACAAGAGGCAGGAGAACTCTACCAATTTTTTTCCCTTGTATTCCAAGCCTTCTACATTCTTCTTTGAGTTTCATCCTTAGCATTCCCTTCCATCCATCCTCCTTATACCATCCATCATTTTCCATTATATTGGCATGTTGGTGGTGAGGATAATAGTGCACTTGGAGACAAAGTAGAGGAACCTAGGTGAGGTTCATGGAGTGTCACCAACAAAATTTAGGTTGTAACTTCCAATTTTGTTATTAATAAAAGAGAAAAATTATTTTCCCAGATATTTATGTCTATGTGTTTTCATTTATGAATGTTTACATGAATAACTAACCCTTTACATGATCTTGATAATTAAGCATGTGTTGTCATAGCTTGTTCTACAACATTTTTTCAGGCTGGCTTTGGGAGGAGACCTACAATACTAGAATAGACAATAATTTGAAGGGATCGACAAAAACCATAAGGAATTAAGGTACACATTTCTATATTCTTTCTCTTCCCTTAATTATCATAATGTTGTGTTTGGTTTGGGTAGAATATAAGCTTTTTTGTCTTTTAAGGAATCAAGGATCTTCCTAGTCACTAGACCCATATTAGGGGGATTTTCCCCATAGCATTGAGTAAATGAGAATATCATCTAAGACAACAATAAAAAACTTGTCCAGGTACTCCTTGAACACTCCATTTATCAAACCCATGAAAATTGTTGATGCACTTGATACACCAAATGGCACTACATTAAATTCATTATTCACAAACCTTGTTCTGAATGTTGTCTTACTAATATCCTATTCTTTTATCCTCACTTGATGATAACCTGATCTCAATTCAATATTGGAAAATATCCTTGCACCATTCAGTTGATCAAATAAGTCAACAATCCTTGGAAAAGAATATTTTTTTCTATATGGTGACCTTATTCAGTTGTCTGAAATCAATACATAGCCTTAAGTTTCCATCTTTCTTCTTTACAAAAGGAACTAGGGCTCCCCAAGGTGACACACTTGAGCGTATATACCCCTTCTTCAAAAGTTTTTCAAGCTACATTTGCAACTCGTTCAATTTTGGTGTGCCCATTCTATAAAGTGTCTTGGACACTGGGGTAGCTCCTAGGACCAAATCAATAGATAAATAAATGTCGCTCTTTGGTGGAAAGCCTAATATTTCCTAAAAAAAATATTCAAAATCCCTCAAGATTGGATGGTCTTCAATAGTTACCACTTGATCTTTGGCTACCTCTTTCATATGGGCTACACAAATTTGACATCCTTTTCTGAAACTCTTTTTCAGCTGCATGGATGGAATTTCTCTAACAACTACAGCTCTCATAATTCCTTGAATCTTGTCCTATTTTCCATCCTCATCACGAGAAGTTATTGTCTTATTGTAATAGTCTAGGAAAACATGGTAATTTTCTAGCCAGTCCATGCCAATTAGAAAATCATATGAACCCAATGTTATGGTGTTCACATATAGCTTTTTGTTGAGTCCATTCACGTCTATTGGACAATATTTAACCAATTCATTGATCTTTCTCTTAGCCCTTCTGGCTAATTCAACCAAACAAAATTTCTTATTCTTACTTCTTTGCAAGTGAAATATTTCAACAATGTTAGAGTTTACGTAAGTATACCTAGCTACAGAATTGATTAAAACTGTTATGGGATGGTTATCAATCTTACCTTCCACTTCAATCAGGGGGGATCGATACTCTACTTGATTGTTGTCCAAGGCTGCATAAATCCTTGGCATGCTTCCTCACATATCTTCAATTGTTTCAACCTCCTGAATGTTGTGAATAGTCCTCATTCTTTCTCCTTTATGAGGGAAGTCCCTATATAAGTGATTTCCCTCACATGCTCAACATTGTATAAGTTGTTTTATAAGCCTTTTCCCAGATGAATTTGTTTTCTTTTTCTCATTTTGGGTTGAGTGTCCTTGTTGTTTTTCTTGGTATTTGTTCTTGAAAAAATGTGGATTAAATCATTTCTACCTTTTCTCCTTCTTACCCTTCATCTTTTCATTTCAAGTCTTTTGTAAGATTGACCTCCCTTTGCTATGCTCATAAAGATTATTTTCTCTCCTTATGGTCTATTCCAAAGTTTTGGGGTTATCATATTGTATTTTTTCACTGTAGAAATAGGGTAACCCACTCAAAAACCTTTGTATTTTTACCTTCTCATCATTTATGAAGTCCACATATTTTAGCAACTCAGGGAACCTCTTATCATACTCATTCATTGTCATTCTTCCCAATTTGAGTTCAAAGAACTCTTTCATCTTCCTCTCATAGTAATGCTCTGAAAAACATTTCTCTTGGAAATATCCTTTGAACTAACTCGATGAAACATTCCTCTCATCCAGGTGTTTTTCTTTCTTAATTTGGTCCCACCACATGGATGTCATTCCTTGCAAGTGTACATTGAAATTCTTGTTTCTACCCTGGAGGGATAATCATGTAGCTAGAAAAATTTCTTCATTTCCATTAGCCAGGCCTTAGCCTCTTCTCCCTTCCTATGTTCACCATTGAAATCAAGTGGATTGATTTTCCTAAGTTCACCTTGTAATATTTCTCCCTCAGGCATTATCCTCTGTCTCCTAATAGGGGACACACTTTTTCTTATCCCTGGTCTTGAATTTTCATGAGCTCTCCTAGTGGATTTATTTGGGTAATTATCACATCTACTCATATTATTTGACTTCCTGTCATTCCCATGCTCATCCCTTCTGCTATGGGATCTGGATGTTATCACTTATCTAACACTAGCTTCTTGATTCATGCCAGAGTCTTTATTGGCCTACCTATGCAACATATTCAAGATATGAAGTATCTCTTCTTGAGCCTTCATAAACTTCTCATTATCAACCATGTAGCTCTACACTTCTCTATGCATACTTCTCATAGTTACATGTTCCTTCCTACTTCTTCTTTTATTTGAGTCTCCATCAACATTTCCCATGCTAAGATTTAGCCCTTTGAATTCCTCACCATGATTGTAGGACCCTTGGGTATATTCAATGGAAGTATTTCTCATATAGGAACCAAATTCCTTCCTGTACCTCCAAATTCTGGAGGAAATGTACATGCAAACAATTTTTTTTTAGAAGAAATATATATGCAGTTTTGGAAGACTTATTTCTTTCTCAATTATGACTTATGACTTATGAAGAGATTTTTTATGACTTATTTCTTTCTCAATTATGATATTTGAGAAGAAGGTTATAGTCATTTGAATATTACTAATTCATCCCTTTTGTGCACTTTTTTTCTGGGTACAATTTATCTTAGACACCAACTTTGTCACTTGTAGAAGTAAAACTGTCAGGAACCAGTCAAACGTTTGTATGCGAAAGGGATAATAATGATGAAAGAGAATCCATAAAATTTCATATTGTCAATATGATGCTCCAGTAAAAAATTGCAGTAATATGGAAATGACAAATTTGTCTTTTTTTACTGTTTCCAGACTTAAAATTTTCAATCAAATTGGCTATCTCCCAAACTATGGATTTCTAGAAAATTTTCTCTAAACCAAAGTTGTTGGTCTTTTAGAGTATGAAAAATTTTGAGTACATAATGTTTTCTTGTTTTTCCATATGGGTACCGTTTCATCCCTCTGGAAATCCCAAAAATCCCCCAAAAGTGACTCGAAATAGTGGATTTTTCCTTATTTCAGCATCCCCATTCAAACCCCTTAGGATTTATTAAATTACTTCCTGGGTTTTTTCCATGCCTGCTTCTGGGACTCTATCCAAGAATTTCATCTTAATCTAAACCTCTGCCAATGATCTAGACCCAAATCATTAATTTCCACTAATTTATAATTTCTGACAAATCTAAGTAAAAAATGGACAATGGCCCTCTTTGGCACTTTTGTAGCCCTCCTCACTGCAGAAAAAACCAAGAGGGTTCATCTCAATTGGAATTAATCTACTCTAGTTATGGATAAAGTAATATTTTGGCTCCAAATGTTTTTTTCGACACTATGGAACACTTTTGCTTTTTTTTCTTACACCGTGGAATAGTTTTGCCCACGTGGCACCTTTATTGTCGTGGCTGATGATGTGACATTTTGGGTTCATGTGACACCCTCAGGTGATACCACATCAACCCCTTTCCACCTTGAAACTACCTTGTGAGTCTTCATCACCTTCTTTACATTTATTTCATAAATTAAATTATATTTTGGGCCCCACTGTACCCAAATGTTCACCTGGCACCTTTTTTACCACGAATGGGACGAGGGTCCCACCCATTCTGTCATACTTATATGTGGAATCCATTCATTAGTTGTGGGGATGGGAGGGTCCCATCCCATACCTTTTTTCCTCAGGTGCGTGCAACCTGCATACCCCTAGATCCAACAGTTGAGATCAAGGGACGATCAATGGCCCTCGACGATTTTTCACCCTCAACTTGCACGAGGGTTAAAACCCTCAACTATGGAAGAGTTGTTTTCCTCCATAACATATGACACTCTCCCATTAGATTCATAATTCCAAATAAATTCTGGAAAACCTCCATGGAATCATGTGATACCACTTACTACTCTGCTTCAATACCACTTGTGGTATCAACTACCGCTTCATCCATAGGCTTGTCACCATGGCCTATCACTGTGCCACTAGCTTCCATTGTGAAAATTACAACATGATATTACCACATATTGCTTAACCATTTATTGTGAGGTTGGGTGGGTCCCATCCCACATCCTTTCTCCCAAGTGCGTAGACTTGTTGGCTCCCAGATCTAACAGTGGGGATGATTGGAAGACCAATGGACAACATCATTTTCACATCGTGAAGATTCCTTGAGGTTAGTGGCATATCATGATGTGATACCACTTATCTCCCAATGATAAGTGGAATCCTCCTATTCATTTATCATCACCAAGAGATCTCCCAAAAACCACTTGGTTGCGATGTGAAACCACCTTCAAGAAACCACTTATGGTTTCAGTCGCCCCAGTGGTCGCCTGACCACCATGCACTGCCAAATTTTCCTTTGGAACTTACACTATGCCATAGAACACCACCATGGAATTCCACATCACCACTACCATGTCACCACCACATGGCCTCCACGTCACCACTGATGTCATGTATGGAAAAATACCTAATTTTCCCCAATTTTCAATCTTTTCCAAAATTGCATAATTTTTTCGTTTTCACACAAGCCTCCATGGAAGCTATAAAATTAAGATTTATATGGGAAATTTCAGCTTTTTGCATGTCAATTTGACTATTGCACCCAAAATTTGATGCTTCTATGTCAATTCGTTAACAAATTCTACTTCAAAAATTGGGGCTTTTACTAAATTTCTCCCTATTTCACCATGGGTATTCTGCAAATCCCAAATTTGACGAATTTCAAGAAAAAAAAAAAACATTTAGAGGTTAAAATTGAGGATTTATTTGTTGATTAAGGTTGGTTGTCATTGATTTCAACCCTTGAAGAAATCCCCGTAGCACAAAGGTTGGGTAATGGACCCAAGATTGTTTGATGTAAATATGGCTCATTATTGTCTTGTCATGGTTGATAATAAGTAGAAATGGATGAACTCCAAAGTGTTCCCCTTATGGTGAAATCCCTCATGGAAAGACGCTTTGCGGATTGAGTTATCCTAGAAGTATGGTTAGAAAACCCATGCTTATTTGTGGAATAATGAGATGAACCCCAGTGAATTTTTTAGTGAACCTATCCTATATGTATAGTTCTTGTCATGCCATTTCTGGTGCTATGTGGAATGTCACATAAATCCTCATGGTTAGAGAGTTATGTCCATGACAAGTTGGAGAACCTAGGTTTGGGTAATGGACCCAAGTTTGTTTGATGGATAACGTTATGCATTTTGATATATTTTCAGGTAATATTATTCTATATGGATAGTACATTTCATTCCATTTCTGGTGGTATGTGGAATGTCACATAACTCCTCATGGTTTGAGATTTATGGCCTTACAAAGTTGGAGGACCATCATATGTCATCTAGAAGCCCCAAAAGGTCAAAGTAGTCAAAGTGGTTTAAGAGATTTTAAAAGGTAATAATAAAGTGAAGTGATGAGTGTACTATAATTCAAAGTGAATACAAAATAAATTAATTCAATAATAAATTTAATGGAGAAATTAAAAGTGGTTTAACCCTAAAATAAGGAAAGTGAGCAAAGTGACCTACAAGATGTTTTTAAGGAAACTAATTGGAGAGTATAAATAAGAGGAAAGGCTCTCTGATTTAAGACACACTTGAGAATATTGAATACCTATAGGTTTATGAGGTAACCAAAGGATATATAAGCTGAATTTATGAGGAAAGTGAAGAAAAGAAGGCCGAAATTCAAGGAAGGATAAATTCTTTTGATGATGCTATCTAAGGTATGTTTTCTTTCAAGTCATCTCACCATTTTTGCAATAAATTTTTTTCTAGAATGATTCAGACCGTGAAATTTATATTCCATTGATGAAACATATCCAAGTATATATGGTAAAAAATTCATCTTGTGGGTCATTGTATTTTTGGAGTTACACTCAGTGGAAAATAGGGTTTGTGGCTAGTCCCGAAACTAGTCAAAAATAGGTGTTTCGGGTAAACATGTCATAACTTCTTCATAAAAGATGAAAATTTAGTAAGAAAAAACGTGTTGGTTACAATAAAGTCTTTATTTTCTTTGTAATAGGTTCAGATCAATTCAACAAATATTCCATGCGGGGCATGCTCTACAAGGTTGCTCTCTAGAATAAGTTAGAATTCAGCAAGGTGTGTCATTTTTGCCATAAATCCTTTTATGAGAGGTTTAAAGTAGTGACACCTAGAGGAATTGCATAAAAATAAATAAATAACATTGTGTATCAGTTTTAGATCTTTATTCATTACATGTACAAAGTTATGATTATTTCAAGTTAGGGCTGTTGACTAATCCAAAACTAGTCTTGTGAGACTAAAGAAACATTTGATGAAAATGCTAGTCTCTTGTTGTTAAAGTTCAGGAAGGTTTGCAGGTATGTGATCATATACACCAGGTATATTATAGAGTTACAAATCATATTTGTATGATGACATTGATGAGGGATTTTGGTTGAG
>JASDQU010012621.1:117825-144512 GCA_032191745.1 Picea mariana
TCTTTGTCTCTGTTTAAATGTCATATGGTAACTTTCATCTTACCTTTGATTATTAAACAAGAATCATAAGCATCCATTTCTAGTTTGTTGACTGATCATATATATGGTTTATGTATGTTCTGGTTAATTGATTGGTTTTCTATCCATTTGGTTTACAAACCTATCTGATAATAGCTCTTGAAGGCCTTGTATTGTTTGAATATAATTAGACTGTCTTGAAGATTACAATCCAGTGATTTAAACATTCATATTGATCCAAACCCACATCAATTATTGAGTAAATAATTACAAAAACAGTTAAGTTACTAGGCATCTCTGAGATACAACCTAGGAGAGTTTCCTGGAGTGATAAAAAATTGGTGTTGTTTCCAGGGATGGAGATTGAAGCTGAAATTCCTTGGGAAATGACATAGATCCAACTTTGATGATAGACAAAGTGTGGACACTATTTTGGTTGTAATCATCTATCTGGCAACTGCATTGGAACGAAGTGGCTCCGAGAAGGGCTCATACCAGAGAAAATCAAGAAAGGCCACTGGAAACAACAGTTTCTGACCCCGAGAAGATCATCAAAAGTGGAAAAGCACTGCAAAGACAAACTTCCAGATCTGCAAGAGCATCTAGACCAGGTATTTCAAGAAGCACTTCTTCATTTGTATCTAGAGAACCTCTTGTTGAATCCACTTCTGCTGAAACTTCTAGTTCTTAGAAAATTGTAATTGAGTCAGAAATCTTGAAGGGTGATGAGGCTTCAATTTCTTTTGATGTTATAGATCCTATTTCTAAGCATATTACTATATCCAACATAGGAGGAGAAGTTGTAGAATTTGTCCAGGAAGAGGACTCTTCCTCTTCCTTGAAATCTTCACAAACTGAGCCTGGAAAAAGTTTTTTATATACCCATACCAGTTTTCCCATTCTTGAAGATATTTTACAAGACCTTTCCTCTAAGGGTGAAGAAAAATTGGGCTCGTTGTTTGTTCAGTTTTACAGAGCTTCTTATTTCCCACCTTATTCAGGAACCACATTCTAGGGTAGTCATTCTACTAGTGCTTCCACTTCATTCCTCAGTGAAGTAAAACCACCATTTTCCATAGTCCCACCTATCCCATCTCAGCCGTCATCTACAAAAACTTATTCCTTTGCATCAACCCCTAAGATCGCCATGGCTACTCCTTTGACAAAAATGGAACAGATCTTAGACAATAGGTATGCTCCTCTTATTTTTCCCAATCCCTTGTCAGCCATGCCAACATGATATTATCAGAAGTACATGCCCAATTTTACTGGATCTGGAGATTATACTGCTGAAGAGCACATAAAGGATTTCTATGCCTAAGCTGAGAACATTGACATTTCTAAGAAAGATGTTTAGACCAGAATTTTTGTGCAGAGCTTGGATGGTCAAGCTAGGAAGTGGTTCAAGTAACTTCCAGCTAATTCAGTGGTAGGTATTGAGCAATTAGATGAAGTGTTTTTGAAAAATTGGGGAGAAAGAAGAGACCTTTTGTATTATATGAATGAATTTGGAAATCTAGAAAAAGAAAATGGTGAATCTGTCTCAGAATTCACCAAAAGATTCAATAAAATATTTAGCAAGATCCATGCAGAGATCAAGCCATCTGGCACGTCAGTGAATATTACTTACTCTTCTAGCTTTGATCTAGAATTCTTCTTGATCCTTAGAGAAAGAAGGTCAGCCACACTCGCCTTAATGCAAGATGCTGCTCTTGAGGTTGAATCTAACATTGTAGCATCCCAGAAACTTAAAGGAAAGTTTCAGAGAAAGAAGTCATGTGTTGATCCTCCTTCTTCTTCAAATACCAAAATGGAAAAGATGGCCAAGATGTTGGACAACTTGACCTTGGAGATGTCAAAACTGAAAATTCAAAGTCAGCAACTAGTAAGAAGTAAAATCCTAATGCCTATGCTCCCAGAAATCCAAATGCATTCCCTTACAGAAGGAACAACCAGCAAGTGTATATCCTCCAGAGAAACAAGAATGCAGCTGAAGATGAAAGGATCAGGGGGCCTTTCCAAAATTTTGTGCTAGAAGAAGAGCAGGAGCTATCTCATGGTGATGTTGAAGAAGAAGATGACATCAATTGATTTGGGGGTGATGTTGATTCCTCCTTCTTGACACAAACAGATTATGAGGAGGCCCTCATGAATGAGAAAATTAATGAGGCAAGCATTGAAAAATATTTTTATCAGACAGATGATCATCTAGGTTATAATTTAAGATCTAAGACTGCTTCTTCAAAGCCATTGCTTGCTTCCCTCGAAAAAAAACAAAGATCCTACTGCCAAGAAGCCTGCTGCTCCTGCAAAGCAGATCTCCACTCATGCAAAATAGTAGCAGAATCAATTGCAACCCCAAGATAAAGAATAGGTGTCCCTCAAATCTCCCTCTAACGAGGTAATACCTTCCAACAAAATATCATATACATTTAATTTTGAATCAGAAATTCAGAAGGTAAAAATACCTATGCCATTGACTGAACTTATGAAGAATGATATATTCAAGTCTACTATCCTAAAGTCCCTTCAACCAAAGACTCCCATAGATGTTGATTATGTAAACCTTCAATATGAAAAGCCCACAATGAGTATAGTACCTATGATAGAGGACCGAGATGATTCTTTTCCACCCTTCTACATATCCCTGAATATCCATGACAAGATCCTTCACAACTACTTTCTTGACTCGGGAGTGTCACACAATCTTATGCCTAAAGAAGTGATGGATGATCTTGGGCTTGACATCACAAAACCTTACCATGATCTCTTCTCTTTAGACTCTAGGAAATTCATATGCCTCAGCCTCATAAAATACCTTGTCATAAACCTTTCCCAATTGCTGATGAGCAACATGGTAATGGATGTTGTAGTGGCCGATTTCCCACCCAAGTTTGGCCTCCTCTTGTCACGTTCATGGAGAAAAATGCTAGGTGGTACCTTACATATGGATCTTTCTTATGCCACTGTCCTGATGTTTGGAGGAGAGGTAAACGAAATTAACAGAGAAAATCATTTTGCCTAAATCATTAGTGATGAGAAGAATCCTGTAAACCATCCCATCTATGCATTGGACACGGACTTTGGGGCATGCATTCTACAAATAGATTATTCTCAACCAGCTCCTTTGCATCTCACAAAGCCTACTCATTAGTAATCTAATGGAGATAGTAATCCCGTCTAGAGCATGTTCTTTGATGGTTCCAGTACCAAAGACTAAGAAGGTGCAGGTGTAGTTTTGATTTCTCCTTCAAAGGAGACTATTCATTTGTCTTTTAAACTTGATTTCAAGACTACTAACAATATAGAAGAATATGAGGCTTTGTTGTTGGGTTTAAACTCCACCAAGGAGATGGGAATCAAAGGTCTAAAGGTGTTTGGAGATGCAAATCTCATCATACAACAAGTGAAAAATACTTTCCAAGAAAAACATGTCAGGTTGAAAGATTATAGAGATGAGGTATGGAAACTCAAGGACTCTTTTTCCATTTTTGATATTTCTTATATACCTAGAGCTATGAATCACCTAGCTGATTCACTTGTTGTCTCGGCCAGTATGTTCATTCCTCCTATGCCTTCTAGACTGAACTATGAAATCCAAGTCAAATACAGACCATCCTTACCTGACAATGTCAAGTATTGGAAAGTATTTGAAGATGATGATGAGCTTAGTAGATTTCTCTAGGTTGTAGATGAATTTTCTGATATGCATATTGAACAGTAAAATCAAAATGTGGAGGAATCCAAAAAGCCTAAGTTGAAGAGAAAAATGGGTCAACATGATATTTTTCAGCTACCCAACAATTATATACCTCAGGGTTTGGTGCCTCTTGAGAATCCTTTTGACCAAAACGATGTCCCCTACAAAAATGATAAGAAGGAGAAGGATCCTGTTGTCCATGAGCACAATATAGGAAGCCAGAGTCATCCTAAATTCATAAATCTATCCATTGAGTTAACTATTGATTAGAGGTCAGAATATTGTAGCATTATGAAGGAATTTTCTGATGTTTTCGCCTAGAAATACAATGATCTGAAAACCTATAATCTAGATGTCATTCAACATAAGATTCCCTTGGATAAAGAAACCATTCCATTCAAACAAAAGTTGGGACCTATTAGTCCTCTCTTGTTGCCTATAATGGAAAAAGAAATAAAAAATCTCCTCGACGCCAAAATCATAATTCCACTGAGATACTCTAAATGTATTGCAAACCTAGTGATAGTGAGGAAGAAAAATGGTGAGATCAGGTTATGCATTGATTTTAGAAACCTAAATAAATGCTCAAAGAAAGACAACTATCCCCTACCCAAGATGGAACACTTGCTGCAGAGAATTTCGGGAGCCAGTGTCATGTCTTTCCTAGATGGATTCTCAGGCTATAACCAGGTTTATGTACACCCTGATGACCAAGACAAAATTTCCTTTACTACTCCTTGGGGTACCTTCATGTACACAAAGATGCCATTTGGGCTAATGAATGTCAGGGCCACCTTTCAGAGGGCCATGGACATAGCTTTTGTGGGAGAGAAGGAAAAGTTTGTCCTCATCTATCTTGATGATATAATAGTTTATTCCAGTAGTCATGAAGAGCCTCTAAAGCATCTGAAAAGAGTATTTTTGAAATGCAGATAGTTCAGGATTTTGCTGAACCCAAAAAAGTCTCATTTTTCTCTCAATAAGGGTAAGCTCCTAGGCCACATTATTTCAGTAGAGGGAGTGAAAATTGATCCAGCTCGGGTGGAATCAATTTAGAAGTTGTTCATACCAATATCAAAGAAGGATATCCAATCCCTACTCAATAAGATCAATTTTGTCAGAAGGTTTATTCCTAATTTCGCTAAGTAAGTGAAACATATAACCTCTATACTAAAAACGGGGTCTGAGATAAAATGGACAGACAATGCAAGAAGTTCATTTCAAGATATCAAACAGGCTATCATGGAATCTCCTACTCTAATCAGTCCATATTACACCAAGAATTTATATATTTTCTCTTTTGCTTCCTATGACAAAGTGGCAACAGTCTTGTTACAAAAATATGATGAAAGTCTTGATCAACCGGTGGCTTTCTTCAAAAAATCACTTTGGGATGATGAACTAAGGTATGATCCTATATAAAAACAAGCCTATGCTCTCATTAAGTCATTAAAATATTTCAAAAATTATATCCTCCATGCAAAGGTTGTTGCCTATGTTCCTTCAGCCTCTGTGAAGGATGTCTTGACCCAACCTGATATTGATGGAAAGAGAGCTAAATGGATCACAAAGACATTTGAGTTTGACATAGAAGTGAATCCCACCAAGATGGTAAAAGGACAAGACCTTGCCAAGCTCATGACAGAAGATAACTGTGATCTTTTAGGTATAAATTTCATTGGAGTAAGTTCAACAAGTTTGCAGACAGGGGTAGCAACAGAAGAGAAACATGTCAACTAGCAGGTGGTTGAGAATTTGTCTTCATGTGAGTGGTATTCAGGTATTGTTCATTTTTTTTAGAAGTTGGAGGTTTCTCCTAAACTTAGCATGACTCAAGCTCGAGCTCTTAATCTCAGATCAATTAAATTATCCATTAATGATAATCTTTTGTATTGGAAAGATCCTTCTGGTTTACTGTTGAGATGTTTGGACAAAGACGAGTCAGATGAATTCATGCATCAGTTCCATTCAATCATTTGTGGATGCCATCATTACTGGAATACCACAACTCATAAGATCCTAAGGGTTGGGTACTATTGGCCTTTTCTTTTTTCAGATTTGTGTGCCTTTGTGAAATCTTATGATAAGTGCCAAAGATTCACAGGGAAGCAGCAACTCAAATCTCTTCCCCTGAGACCTATTGTAGTGAATGGTCCCTTTCAAAAGTGGGTCTTAGATTTCATAGGTGAGATTAATCCTTCATATAGTATTCATAATAAGTGGATCATGGTAGCCACTGACTATTTTACCAAGTGGATTGAGGAAATCTCCATTAGAAATGCCACTCATTAAGTCGTCATGAAGTTTCTCTATGAAAACATCCTGATCAAATTTGGCTTCCCAAAAAGGCCAGTGACAGATAATGCAACATCCCTTAAAGCTGATGCATTGGTTGACATGTGTAATTCAATGGGCATCCAATTGGTACACTCTACTTCCTACTACCCTCAAGGCAATGGCCTTGCCGAGTCATCCAGTAAGAGTCTAGTCAGAATCATCAAAAAGATGTTGGAGGAGAATCAGAAGAGATGAGATTCTAAACTAAAGCTTTCTCTTTGGGCTGATAGAGTGACCATCAAGAAATCTATAGGGACTTCTCCTTTCAAACTGGTTTATGGCACTGATTCCATTTTCCCCATTCATCTAGTCCTACCAGTGGCTAAGTTCTTTCAGGAAGAACAAACTGAATCAAATGATATGGTGAGAAGAATGATTGACTTAGTAGAATTCTAGCAAGTCAGAGAACAGTTGGTGGACAAATCAGAAGCTCATCAAAAGAGGATCAAGGATACTTTTGACAGGAAGGCAAAGGTGGACAACTTTCAGGTTGGTGACTGGGTTCTGAAATGGGATCCTCTCAGACAAGATAAAGGCAAGCATGGAAAGTTTGACTCTTTGTGGACCAGTCCTTTCATGATAACTCAAGTACAACACAACAACACTTTCATTCTGAAAATTATGGAAGGTGAAGAAATTTTTGGTGGCCCTGTCAATGGCAGTTTTCTGAAACTCTATTTTATCTAAGGCTTGAAAGCTTTGCCATTGTAAATTTTATTTTTAGTTTTTGTTTTTGAAAAATAATTCCATGCCCAATGGAAACACTAGTATATAGGTTTGAATTTTTGTCTTACAGGAAAGGAATTGGTTCTGTGGTTCTTGAAACCTCACAGAGAGACTTTCACCCCTAATAGGAGCCATTGTTATCTCCTCAAATAAATTAATCAAGTTGTTTTATTTTAGGTGACAGGATGTCATTTGAAAATACATTTTTAAAATTTTTAAAAGCTCATTTTTGAGGGATTTATGCATGTAATAAAGTTAGATAAAACATTTGGTTTCATTTTTATTTCATTTAAGTCAAATCTCAGGTTTCAGTGTCTTAGGAGCTTCTTCAAAAGTGCTTCTTAGCTATCGAAAGCCTTATCTTTCAGCAGCTTAAACAAAACAATTCAGGTCTATTTTAGCCACCGAAATCGTAGGAGCATGGGAGGAGTCAACATGTTTTTTCACACACCTAAACTGTCGGGATTGAGATTTTATGATTGCAATTAGCCACTAAAAAGATAGGAGGAAAACCGTTTAGAGACTTGGAGATGATCTCTGCATGATATACCGAATCTTTTCAAATGGTTGTTTCATCAGATCACATGGTTAAGTACTTCCCATCATTACAGTCACCAACCATGATTGTTAAAAATATTAAGCCTCTCTTTCGCATCCCTTGTAATCAGCACCACGTTCTAATGCACACCTCATACTTCTCGTCCTTGTCACAGCTGAGCCAAATCTTCCTAAGTCTACGCTGTGTATTTTTTCCACAAAACCCGATTTTTCAATTGCAGGTGTATAGGAACATTGTGACAGATGAAGAAAGGAGGTTCAACTCTGAGGATGGAGTTGGATGACATTAGTTACTTGGAATCACACCTGGATGTATGCCAACTTTTCAGGGACGCAAGTTGCTAGAATTTTTGTAAAAAATTATAGAGCTCTCACCAGCAGGTGGTAGAAGCTTTTGCCTTGAATTTCGATGGAAGGAAAACAATCATTGGTCAAGATGAATTCTAGGTTGATGAATCCCTCATAGATGAGGTGATAGAGCTTCCTAGGACTAGATAAAATTGGTTCAAAACCACTATCACAAATTGAATTCAGGTCCTACTTGAAACCAGAACACAAGGGTTTGGTATGGAAGAAAGACATTCCTGTGTCTTTCCTTGAAGAGAAATGGAAAAAATTATTAAAATCCATTCAGGTTTTTATAACTTGTGAAGGTAGATGTAATAGAGTGATGATTTACCATTTCAAACTCATGAATCATTTCACTGGTAGAAACCCACTCAATCTGCCCTATTATCTCCACAAAATCTTATCTAAGATGGCTCATTAGGTCAAGGCTAAGCCCAATAAAGTTGCAGGTAGGCTATCCCACCATGGTTTGATTAAACTCTTGGTTTATGAGCTGTTGCAGAGAACAAGCAAAGAATGGAATTATTTCTTGTTCTGGAATGGTTTTCAGACTGATGTACAACCAGAGGGTAAAAAGTGTCCTCATTCCAAGAAGTCTTATACTCCCAGAAGTGGAAAGAGGAGGAGGAGAGCTATCTCTCTAGTTCTAGTTAACCATCCCTCTCTTTATTCTAAGCTTAATAAAACTAAGAAGGAACTAATCTTCAGTAGTGAAACAGAGAAATCTGAAGAACCCCCCGTGAGCAAGAGAATTCTTAATCTTCCCTACACAGACTCGGAGGATGAAGAGCACCAGATTTGGGCATGAAGATTCAGTTACCACAGGGCATGAAACTTTAGTATATGTAAATGTATTCACAGCAAGGTATGAAAATATTCCATCACCTACACCCTAAGAAGAAAAATAACTGGAAGTTGCAGATGCCTCATCTAGCAAAAAAGTGAAGCAGAGTAAATCAAAGGAAATCAAGAAGCTTAAAAAGAAGTTAGCTCAACAAGAAGTGCTAGAAAGGGTAATTAAAACTAGATATGAAAACCTGTCGAAGAATTTTGCAAAAAGCAACTCAGCCTTAGAAAGATTAGCACATGAAAGCATAAAGGAAAAGAAAAAGAAGGACAAGATTGTAAAAGATTACAACAACTTATGGAGAGAAGCTCAAGACTTGAAGAAAAAGGTCAGGGATTTAAGGAAGCAAGCTATGTCTTCAAAACACCAGTCTCAAACACATGCTACTCTTGAAACCCTAGTAGAGGTAGCATTTCAGTATAATGAACCAGAGGCAACCAATAGTCCTAGAGGCTTTCCAGAAGCTGAGCAAGGTGCAGAAGCCTCAGAAGATCAACCCTAAGGCGTTTCAGAGCTAAGACAAAAGGTATTTTGAAATTTTGATAATTTCACTAAGACAAAAATTTCGGTGGCTTAGGCAAACATTTTGATTGTTCATTAGCCACTGAAAGAAGAGCTTTTGGTAGCTAATTGGTCCAGATTTTGTCTATTCTAACTACCGAAAGCACTGACAGGGAAGAATGTTAGTATTTTTGCACAGATCCATGTTTTCCTCATACAAAAGCCTCAAGAAGAGTTCTAATAGATAGACAATAATTAATGACATCCTTATCAAGAGTCTGTTTTGATTTTGGAGATGCTCTACAAGGCAGAAAGGTCAAAATTGGTTGGTTATTTTCAGGGACAAAACTGTTTTATTGTCAACAGGTGTCATTTTCAACTTCTCTCATATCTCATGAAAATCCATCATCCTTGGAAGGATTACTACACCTATCAAAGAATATGAAGGACATGAAGATCACCCAAGAATAGTAATTGACCTATTTTATAGGATCTTTGCCTATTTTCTTGGGCCATAAATTGACTTTCTATTTTTGGCAAAATTTGATCCAGTATCCTAGGATCTTGAAACTGTTTGTAAAGGATATAAATACAAAAATATTGAAAGAATGAAGGGTTCAACTTTGAGTTCGAGACTCTACTATTATTGTGATATAGACACTTTCTTTAATATATTCAGCTTGCAAGCTTCTTTCATTGTTATTGTCAGACTTTCTTTTCATTTCTATCCTATGCCCATGAGTTGAATTTATTTCTTTGTCTCTGTTTAAATGTCCTATGTTAACTGTCATCTTACCTTTCATTATTAAACAAGAATAATAATCAACCACTGCTAGTTTTTTGACCCATCATATATATGGTTTATGTATGTTCTGGTTAATTGATTGGTTTTCTATCCATCTGATATACATGCCTATATGATAATAGCTCTTGAAGGCCTTGTATTGTTTGAATATAATTAGACTATCTTGAAGATTACAATCTAGTGATTTAGACATTCATATTGATCCAACCCCACATCCATTATTGAGCAAATAATTACAAAAACAGTTAAGTTACCATGCATCTATGAGATACAACCTAGGAGAGTTTTTTGGAGTGATAACCCCACAATGTGTCACTATTATTTCAAAGGGGTTGATTCTAGTGTTGAAATAGGGATTATAACTACACTGTCTCATAGATACTTGTAATGGTTTATGTGATGTTTCCTTACAAGTATGACAATTATCTATTTTCAAATTCACATCTCATATCTAATTGAGGGATTCCAACAATCGAAAGTTCTGACTGAAGTGCCAATGAAAAACAGTTGCAAGCACCTATGCATGGATTTGGAAATAGAGCGAGGGTGATTGAAGTTTGGAGAAAACAGGGATGTTTTCATTTAATTCACAAAATTATGCTTTCTCTACAAGTATACTATGCAATCTATTTAAATGACCATGTTTAAGAGGTTTCAAGTTCTGCAATTGCCCCTTCCCATGAGATTTTGGCTAGTCTTTAGCCTGATCTCTTCATCTCATCCTCATGATTAAAGATAAAATGAGAATTATGAATATGGGAAGCTAACCTAAGATCTCTTTGTGATATCTGGAGGTTTTGAACTAGAAAAATTGTTCAAACTTTGGATGGTGGGAAAATGTATATCAAATTGGTCTATGTTTTATCCCTGGGAATTTGAATAAAATACTTTATATTACATAGTTCTAATATTTTTATGCACGATTTTATGAATGCATTCATATCTTGGATTTTCTTGGATAAAATTTCTCTTGAAACCCTAGGAAGGTTTGTAGTGGACTACCTTCCCTTGTTATCATTCATTTAAATCTTGTTGAAGGGCATAAGGGTATTTCTAGGGTTTGTAGTGGACTACCCTAGTCTTACTCTTGTAGGTTAAAGTTCTAGGGTTTGTAGTGGACTACTCAATTCTTTCTATTGTAGGTTAATGTTATAGGGTTTGTAGTGGACTACACTAAGGTTTTTACCAAAATCCATGTTGATCTCTTGCTAAAGCTCTTTAAAAGACACAAGATAACCTCTTAGGGTTTGTAGTGGACTACCTTAAGTTGCTATACTAAAACATTAATACCTAGGGTTTGTAGTGGAATACCCTAGGGTTTAACTCTTGAGTCTTTTCTTTCCTTTTCTCTCAATAAAATTCACATATTTGAGTCCATATGCCTAAGGAAGCTAGATCACACCAGTCTTTTCTCTTGCAAAGTGATATTAAAACCCTAATCTCCTTCCTCCATTCACGTGTTATGGTAGATATAGGTTATATTGCATTCTGTCTTCATTTATTAACCAATGGTAGCCTAACATCTATGGTTTGTGGCCTTATTTATCTTAGAGTATCCCTTGACATCATTTATTGCATTATTGTTGTAGTTTTCAACCAACTAGGGTTTGACGTCTCACACATTTTGAAGTTGTTTCATGCCATCTTATGTTTTAACAAGCATTGGGTATTTAATGTGTTAGTCTTAGATTTCATTTCATCTCTCTTTCATTGCATTTTATTGGTTTTAGGACTATTATATTTCTGTTGTCATAACTTGTCACATTGTTGAAGTAGTCATCTTTATCTACAAGTTTTATGACAACCATAGCCTTTCTTTGATTTAGTGTTCTGGGGCATTTATTTTACTTGTTTAAATTAGTAGCTATCATCTATTGTCTTAAAACACTCCTCACACAAATGTGGAAATTGCTTTATTTAACCACCTTGTTTTCACCTTGAACCTTGATCTAAGTGGTGGTATATTTGAGTAACCAAGATAGGAGGCTATAGACTTGATTTAATCTTGCTATAGGATTCCTTGAGGTTGCTAGGGAGGCCTCCCTTGTGTTGAATTTCAATCCCTTACTAATGTGAGGGAAGTAATTGCTAAGGTGACAGTGGCATGCACTTCGATATGTTACAATTGTTTCACATCTTGTGAAGGCTTTTCACAAGTGCTAGATTGTTTGATAACAAGATCAACTCCAAATAGCTGGAAATTGCTTTATTTAACCACCTTGTTTTCACCTTGAACCTTGATCTAAGTGGTGGTATATTTGAGTAACCAAGATAGGAGGCTATAGACTTGATTTAATCTTGCTATAGGATTCCTTGAGGTTGCTAGGGAGGCCTCCCTTGTGTTGAATTTCAATCCCTCACTAATGCGAGGGAAGTAATTGCTAAGGTGACAGTGGCATGCACTTCGATATGTTACAATTGTTTCACATCTTGTGAAGGCTTTTCACAAGTGCTAGATTGTGTGATAACAAGATCAACTCCAAATAGTTGGAAATTGAGTGAAATCCAAAATACATTCACCATAGCTATAGAATCTAAGTTAGTTATTTCCAGTGATCTAAATCATATGTGTAGTGCCCAATTTGTGAAAGAAAGAGTGGATATTTAAAAGAATTGCTCCCAAAGATTATGCCATCAAAAAAAATTCCATATTACTCTGGTTTCAAAAAACTATACTTCATATTAGAGATGTGATCGGAATAAGTGTGAAATATGCTCATAAATTTGTATTCGTATCAGTAAGGAAAGTATAACTTGAACCGTGAGAATCATTGCAAATACATGATTTATTCCTTAATGAGCTCTGAAATGAAGTGATGGCATTCAAACATGTATGACTGTTGTTCTTGGAAGATTTATTCAATTCAGATCACAACAATATAACCATAAGAGAGTGTTGTAATAATTCAAGAGCATGAAATGAGACAATATCCAAGATCAGTAAAGTAAATTCCATACTACAAAATTTATCATATGGTGTATTCAAACAGTAAGAAAATGGTCATAAACCAAAACTATTATCAACAGTATGAATCATGAAAGATAGTGCACATTCCATTAATCAACCAAACATAAATGAAAACATAAATAGAGTTTAGACGTGGTTAAATGAGTGGGTAAATTTGTTGCTCAAAGTCTTGAAATGCAAGACAATTTCTCATGAAACAAAAATGTGTCCACCAAGTAGTGCATGAGTTAATCGTTATAGATTTAGATGGTGTTGCAAGTGGGTTGTATTTCTCAAATGAAAGTACTCCAAATCATCAAAAATTATGAACTATTATTACAAAGTTAGCAAAATCATATGTGTGATCAAGTGTTCAGAGTATTAATTTTCCTTAGAAAGAGAGATTACTTGTGAGGTAAATGGTACGTTGCACCATGAACATGTTTTAAAGCATTATAGCATCATATTTCTATGAGTAAACTATGACATTTTGATGAGAGAAAGATTAAATGCAAAAATTAAGGCCACAACCTACTCTTGAAACCCATTAGATTTGTTTTATGACAACAGTAAAATGTAATTTCTAGAATCTGTCACCAAACCCTCAAGTGAAGAAATTATTCTAGCCAACAAGAGGTCAAAGAAAGAACTAAATCATCAAGTCATTTGGCAAGATTAACCATCAATTTGTCATCCATGGTGTCTAAACACTAGATATACTCATAATAAGTGAAGTGAAATGTATTAGATCTAGTTTGAGTATCATTTAATGATGTTATTGTTACCAAACCAAGAGAATATGTGCAAATCATCTTAGATATGACAATGAAAGAGAAACAACTTGCAAAAAATAATCAATTTACCTTAACAAGATGTGAAATTAGAAATTACCTTAACACACCATCCATCCATTTAAGAAATTAGAGAAGACACGTTAAACAAAACAAGTGAATCGTGAAAGAAAATTAGGAAGACACATTGAACAAAATGGGTGAGAGCGTGAATAGTATATATTGAAACCAATATAGTTAGTTAAAGTTGTATCTCAAATTATAGGAATGTGTAGTGATAATAAAGAAAACAAGCAAGACAAGGTTTTTCTAGAAGAAATCATCACAATGAGGGAAGGTATTGGTACCAAATTTAGACCTCGTTTCTCCTAGTGCATTTGTCCCCACTATTCACTCTTTCCACTCAGCCTTTAACATAAATAAGGTAAGGTAGTCAGGGCTCTCCACTCTTGATTTGAGGGAGCCCATGGAAAAATACCTCTGAATCATTACCCATACCATAAAATTAGGGAGAAATATCTCTTAATCATTTCCATTACCAGAAAATGGGGGTGAAATACCTTTGAATCATTGCCTTTACCAGCAAATCGGGGCGCATGGGAGGATCTAGTTCAATTTTTAAGGGGCGAAAATGGATTTTCATGCTCTTCCCTCACAAATATCCATGGGATAAGGGTTTTCTATATAAATTTTTGAAAATAAACTTGGGGCTATATATTTTCAAATCCCTCAAACCACTACATGTAAATAATTCGCCCAACCAAAATTCCAAACCCCGTAATTTCGCCCATGAGCGCAATTTCGCCCCTAAAATCACCCATGACAGAGGCAAAGGACAGAGGTATGGTTCTAGGGGGAGCATGAGTGATATGATTTCATTATTGCATCAGAGTGTTGCCATCAATGCCAAAGGGGGAGATTGTTGATTAAGGTTGGTTGTCATTAATGTCAACCCTTGAAGAAAGCCCCATAACACAGAGGTTGGGTGATGAACCCAATATTGTTTGATTTAAATATGACTCATTATTGTCTTGTCATGGTTGATCATAAGTAGAAATGGATGAACTCCAAAGTGGTCCCCTTATGGTGAAAGCTCGCATGGGAAGACACTTTGCGGATTGAGTTATAATAGAAGTATGGTTAGATAACCCATGCTTATTTGTGGAATAATGAGATGAACCCCAGTGAATTTGTTAGTGAAACTATCCTATATGGATATTGCTTTTCATGCCATTTTCGGTGGTATGTGGAATGTCACATAACTCCTCACTGTTAGAGAGTTATGGCCATGAGAAGTTGGAGAACCTAGGTTTGGGTAATGGACTCAAGTCTGTTTGATGGATAATGGTATGAGTTTTGATATATTTTCAGGTAATACTATTCTATATGGATATTACATGTCATTCCATTTCTGGTGGTATGTGTAAAGTCACATAACTCCTCATGGTTTGAGAGTTATGGCCTTACGAAGTTGGAGGACCCTCATATGTCATATAGAAGCCCCAAAAGGTCAAAGTAGTCAAAGTGGTTTAAGATATTTTAAAAGGAAAATAATAAAGTGAAGTGATGAGTGTACTATAATTCAAATTGAATACAAAATAAATTAATTCAATAATAAATTTAATGGATAAATTAGAAGTGGGTTAACCCTAAAATAAGGAAAGTGGGCAAAGTGACCTAGAATATGTTTTTAAGGAAGCTACTTGAAGAGTATAAATAAGAGGCAAGGCTCTCTCATTTAAGAAACACTTGAGAATATTGAATATCTATAGGTTTCTAAGGTAACCAAAGGATATATAAGCCTAATTTTTGAGGAAAGTGAAGAAAAGAAGGCCTGAATTCAAGGAAGGATAAATTCTTTTGATGATGCTTTCTAAGGTATGCTTTTTTGAGGCCATCTCCCCATTTTCGCAATAAATGTTTTTTCTAGAATGATTCAGACCGTGAAATTTCTATGACATTGAGGAAACATATCCAAGTATCTATGGTAAAAAATTCATCTTGTGGGTCATTGTATTTTTCGAGTTACACTCCGTGGAAAATAGGGTTTGTGGCTAGTTCTGAAACTAGTCAAAAACAAGTGTTTCGGGTAAAAACATCATAAATTCTTCATAACAGATCCAAATTCAGTAAGACCAAATGTGTTGGTTATAATACAGTCTATAGTATTCTTTGTAATAGTTTTTTATCAATTCAAAAAATATTATGTGCAGGGCACACTCTACAAGGTTGCTCTCTAGAATAAGTCAGAATTAAGCAAGGTGTGTCATTTTTGCCATAACTCATTTTATGAGAGGTTCCAAATAGTGATGCCTAGAGGAATTGCATAAACCACACTGAATAAAATTGTGTATCAGTTTCAAATATTTATTCATTACAGGTACAAATCTATGATTATTTCAAGTTAGGGTTGTTGACTAATCCAAAACTAGTCTTGTGAGACTAAAGAAACATTTGATGAAAATGCTAGTCTCTTGTTGTTAAAGTTAAGGAAGGTTTGCAGGTATGTGATCATATACACCAGTTCTATTACAGAGTTACAAATCATATTTGCATGATCAAATTTATGAGGGATTTTGGTTGAGGTACAAGTTGGGTACATGGTTGAGACAAGTAGTTGATGAGTTGGCACATACATTAGGTGTATAGTTGATGATGTTGGTACATATTGATGAGTTATAGTTGATGCATACTTGACACATGATTGGTACATACTTGGTACATGTTTGGTTGCACTTGTTTATGGTACAGGTTGATTATAGATTGTTTGGTACAGGTTGATTACAGGTTGATGCACTTGTTTATGGTACAGGTTGATTACAGGTTGAGTACAAGTTGACGTATGGTTGATGCACTTGTTTATGGTACAGTTTGATTATAGGTTGAGGTATAGGTTGATGCATGGTTGATGAATGGTTTAGGTTTATTGGTACATTTTTACAGCGGTATATCTCACAGTGATAGTGTGATAGTGGTCCCATCATTATACTTCTACTTCAGGGTGGTTGGACGAGGCAAGGACAGGTGGTTGTAGACACCTTCCGGTTGTACCCAGAGAACATAGGGGGTTGTAGCCTCCTTTTGGTTGTATCCAAAGAATTAGGGAATTAGAGATTCCCTCAGGTTGTGGCCTGAGAAACTAGGGGGTTTGAGCCTCCTTCCAGTTCCAGCTGGAAAACAAAGGAAGATGGTGCTTCTGATGAATGTAATTCTTCAAGACATATAAGATAAATAATTAAGTGTTTTTCTCCCGATTTGGGTTTCCACGTAAAACACTGGTGTACTGGGTATGTGTGTGATTGTTAATTTCTTATTGCTCATTATTGGATAATAATTATACATTGTTATAACACTTGGATTGTTTTGAGAAAAAAGATTATAATTACACTATTATTGATTCACCCCCCCTCTCAGTAATCCAACATTATCCCATGAGATCAATTTCCTCAAATTCCTCCTGAATTTGTTGTTCCCAATTTAACTGGAGTAATTTGATAAATAAATTTGCAGATGTTCCCTGAGCTTTAACTTTGTGAATTACATCTTCTGTGCATTTATTCTAGCCCATACATGCTTAGTGTTTGAACCCAAAACTATGATACCACTCGGTAATTTCCCCCAACTTAACTAAGGAACATTACTATGCAGAATACACCTAAAATTGAATTTTTTTATTTCTAATTCATTTTCCTTTAACCTACCATGCACAATCTATGCAAAGATTTAACTAGATTCTAATGCCCATAATGTTGAGACTGAAAGTGTAAACCTTCCTATTCTCTCCCATACAAATTCCCTCTATTTTCCCAAGACAGTTGTCTGCACAGTCTTCCCGATGTTCATTGTAATACAGCCCCATGCTTCCAATAAATATGGAAGTGAATTCTACATCCACCCTCTAACATGTAATCAGTGATTGGTCTCTCATAAACTCAACCAAAAAATGCATGGTTGACTCAAATGGTAATAAAATTTAGAAATATGGGTTTGGCTTAATACCCATCATTTTTCCCCTTATGACCCTCTTAGACACTTCTAGACATTCTCTCTCTCTTGTGGATTAATCAACACCCATCTGTGTCCATATTTCCAGCAGCTTGTATTACATTATTTTTATTTAAAAACATAAAATACATTCTACATATTACATCGCTTGGCCATAGCCATATTCATAATGACATTATACATTAATTAAATTGGGGATTATAGTGGGGATGTTAAACAGATTAAGATGAAAATCTTGGAGATATTCCATAAATAAGAGATGGAAATAACCCATGAAGGGACTGAATAAATTCTATAGGGATTGGAATGGGGATACTTAACTAGGCCAAATCCACTATTTCGGGCCACTTTTTGGGGATGTTTGAGAATTTTGAAGGAGGAAAAGTGACCCCATATCACAAAAAGGGAAAATTTTATTTACTCAAAATTTTACATACTCATTAAGACAACCAACTTTAGTTGAGTGAAATTTTTCTAGATGTGCACAAAATGAGAGATGACCAGTTTTGATAAAAACTCTAAGCTTGGAAAAAGGGTTGAAAAATGACAAAGTTGTCATTTCCAGATTGTTGCATTTTTTGATGGGAGCATTAGATTGAAAATATGAGAGTCATTATGAATTACCTATCATTATTTTTATCTATCTCTCATACAAAAGTTTCTCAAGTTCTTGACATATTTTATTTTGCAGTTGACAAAAGTTGGCCTTTCAATAAAATTACACTGGTGAATAAAATGCACAAATTGGGTGAAAGTGTCTTTTTCAGGAAGCCATAACTTCCATATTAGAAATTGTATTGGGGCATAAGTATAGTCATTTCAAGGATGATTCAATGGAGAATAACCCAAAATTATTATAATTCTAAGAACCATGATATATTGCTTCATGAATTTAACATAAAAAGGACCTGTAACATTAATTGACAAAAATTCTATAATATGCACAATTCTAACAAAAATGGTTTCTTGCACATTTTTCATAATTAATAGATACAATCCTATCAATTCAATATAAAAATCAATATTTGGGACATGGAGGAAGGAGAGGGATCCTTCAATTATTATAAATAAGTCAAAGGTCAAAATATCAGTGTTGGTAATGCAAAGATAGAATCAAATGGAAACATGAGCAGAGGGGAACAAGAAACATTAATAGAGAGTTTGAGAAGAATGAGAAAATAAGTGCAAATATACAAAGTAGATAATGAGAATATTGTCGGAGAACAAATCCAAATAAATGCTCAAATGATGTAAATCATTAATTAGTTGAATAAGAAAGGAAATAATGGATCATACTTGAAGCAGGAGGAAGACAAAATATATCACGAAAGAAGAGATAACTACAGAAGAATTAGTCATTCAAGAAGTGATAGAATAAATCATAGACATCACTCACCTCCTTAATCAACAAGAAAAGTTTATGCATCTGAAGAATTCATAAATGGTGTAGAAGTGTCTCATGTTAGACACCAAAGAAGAAGACATGAACTGGACAATTTGCAAGGAGAGTTGAGGAAGCTTAAGTCACTATCCTTCAATGGTGAAAGAGAAAGGGAAGATGATGTTGAAGCCTAGTTTCTTAGAGTCGGGAAGTACTTCTAGTTGCATAACTACTCATCTAGCCTAGAAGTCATAATTTCCACAAACCATTTTCATGGAAAAGTTGCTATGTGGTGGGATCAACTGCAACAAGTTGAGCACATTAATGAGAGAAGGATCACTTGGAAGTAGTTCAAGAGATATTTTCAAAAGGAGTACCTTTCAAATAACTTCTATGAAAGTAAAATGAAATATTTATTTGAACTCTGTTTGAGAAGTATGACCATGGAAAAATATGAAAATAAGTTATTGGTATTAATGAAGTATGTGGGGTTTATCAAGGAAGATAAGGTAAATATACATTTTTTTTCGAGTGGAATACCATCTTTTTATAAATACAAGATTCAATATGATGAGCCTAGGAATTTGAAAAAGACCATTAGAAAGGATAGGTACTTGTATGAGTAAGACAAGGGTAGAGAAACCATGCATAAATATTGGAAGGATGAAAAGAAAGATAAATATTATTAGAGAAGGAAGAGATTCAATCCCCCTTTCAACAAAAATAGTCCTAATACAAATAAACAAGATTAGTCTACTAAAAATGAATCCAGGAGAGAAGACTCCTTGGGAAAAATGGGAATACCACCAATCAAATGTTGGGGATGCAAAGAAGATCACATGTAAAAGTATTTTCCCCATAGATAATACAAAATGAATACCATGCACAACATCCAAGAGGCTACAACAATAGAAGACATGGGAATAAGTATTCCAAGAATACATGCAACCTTAGAAGATTGACAAGAAGAATACCAATACCATATGATTGAAGTGGAGGGTAATATCATTAATCAACCCATTTATATTTTAATTGATTAAGGAAGAATCTATTGTTGCATTGATACTAAAATAGTGGAAAAATTAGATTTGGAGAAAATAAAGTTGGAAAAATAAAGTTTGGTTTAGCTAGACACTAGAATGAAAAGAAGGATCAATGAGATTGTTAGAGGTTGTACAATAAATATTAATGGAGTGAGTAATAATGCCGACCTAAATATAATACCATTGGGATCTTATGATATATTAATCAGAATGGACTAGTTGGACAAGAATCATGTTGTCCTAGATTGTCATAACAACACATTTACATGTTTTGATGAAGAAGGAAAACATAGCACTATGAAAGGAATTCCAAGATACATTTCTATAAGGGATATTTCAGCCTTACATATAAATATATGTTTTAGGAAAGGATGTCAATTATATGCAACTCGTGTGGAGGAACCAAAAAGGACCAAAGGGCCAAGTCTTGAATATTATTCAGTATTGCAAGAGATTGAAGATGTGTTCCAAGAAATACCATGATCTCTACATCAGAGGGAGATAGAAGTTTGTATTGATTTAGTACTAGGAGATTCCCAAATATAAAAAAATACTTATAGAATGAGTACACCATAATTAAATGAATTATGAATGCAGTTGGAAGAATTGCTGAAGAAAGGGGTCTCACCTTAGGGAGAACTAGTACTCTTTGTCAAAAACAAGGATGGAACATTGAGGCTGTGTATTGACTTTAGACAGTTGAATAAATCCACTCTTAAGAACAAATACCCTCTACCCAGAATCGATGACCTCTTTCATCAACTAAGAGGAGCAATGATATTTTCAAAGATAGACTTGATATCAGACTACCATGAGGTAAGAATCAAGGAAGAAGACATCAATAAGACAACATTTAGAACCAACTATGAACAATATGAATTTGTAGTGGTTCAATTTTGACTAACCAATGTACCATCTATCTTTATGTGCTTAACGAATTGCACAAACATCACTTGAAGTTGGTATTGCAAGTGTTGAGGGAGCATCAAATTTATGCCAATATTATTAAGTCTTCTTTTTACCAAGAACATATCCATTATTTGGGACACATTATTTCGGAAGAAGGTATAACATTATATCCATAAAATATTGAATCCATCAAAGGATGGATAATACCTAGGAATGTTTTAGAAATCATTTTTTTATGGGATTATACGGAAACTACATGATATTTATAGAATGATTCTATAAAATGGTTCATCCCATCACTTCTTTACAAAATAAGGAAATTAAATTTGAATGGAAAACAAAGTTTCAAGAGAAATTTAATTTGCGGAAAGAATTACTTACTAGTGCACCTATTTTGAAGATTGTTGACCCAAATGAGAATTTTGTGGTATGTACATATGCACGCAAAGAAGGAATTGGTGGATTCGTCACTCAAAATGGATATGTCATTAGTTACGAGTCTCTAAATCTTAAAGAACATGAGGGAAATTATGCCACAAATGATTTGGAATTTTATTCCATAGTTCATGCATTGAATATGTTGAGGAATTATCTCATGGGAAATAGATTTTAATTAAGGACAAACCATAGTGGTATGAAATATTTTTTTGAACAAACAACTTTGAATGCCATGTAGACAATATGGATGTAATTTTTAAGTGAGTATGACTTTGACATCAAGCATATCAAAGGGAAATAGAATGAAGTTGTTGATGCACTTAGTTTAAGACTACATATCATGCATGCTACAACCATTAGTATGCATCATTCATATTTGAAGAGAATAATTTTAGATGTTTCTACAGATAAAACATTAACTATAGCTAAAATAAATTTTACAGCAGGAAAATGTACAACATAAAATTAAACAATATGAGATTAAGAAATATGGATTACTTATGCATAAGAATAGAACTTATGTTCCTAGTTCCAAAGAACATAAGAATTTGGTATTAAAAGAAATGAATAATATTCCATATGCCAAACATCTCGGTTACTAGAAAATAATTGCAGCAGTAAGAAGTCAATTATTTTGGCATGGAATGAAGAACGATGTTGTTTATTACATTTCCATATGTATGGAATGTCAGAGAGTGAATATTGATCATATACACCCAAAAAAAATTCTACAACCATTACCAAATCCATGTCTATTTTCACATTCAACTCTTATGTGACTATTTTTCATATCTGAAAATTGCTTCCTAGTGAACTAACAGTAAAACCTAGTTGTTATCACTAAACAATTTTACACTGAAAATTATTGATTGAAAACATATGCAATGAAAACAACAAGATCAAAGATGAATCATCAATACACATGTGATAAAAATTTGTGTTCAGTAACTTTATTAATTTCAGAAATCATGAGGGAAAAATCAGCCCTCCCGGCTAATACAATATCACCAAATTTGAAAACAACCTTGTTCTATCAAAACTAGAGAACCAAACCTTAGCAAAATCTGCTAACGAACCACCACTTCCTGTAGATACTAAACTGTCAACTTTATGAAGCTACTAAATCACTCGCGGATATCGAATTGCCACCTTTTTGTAGCTATTGAATCATGTATGGATACAAAAATACCAATTTTTTGTACCTGTCGAATCACCTGTGGCTACAGAACTAATGAATTTCTATGACTACCAAATCACCTACGACTATATAATTTTTGTGGCTACATAACTGAAAATTTTTTGTAGCTATGGATTTAGACTACCACCTTCAGTTACAAAATCACACATGGCTACTGAAACTACCACTTTTCATAGCTATCAAAAACATGCAGCTACAAAATCACCTCACTGAAATAATAGTGCCTCTTAGCACAAGTGTTCACTCACTTATGATAACTCCATGAAGTATCCACATTTTTAGACCACTAATGAAGTTTCATAATGACCTCTATCCTTTATATACAAGTTTGAGGGGTCATCATAGAAGCCCCTCCACAAATTCAACATCAAATTAGACTTATGTGTGGGTGTGAATCCCCATCACAAACCCATGAAGTCCAATTCCAAACCCATGAAGAATTAACTTCATTACAAGGGGGTTTTCATCAAACTGAAATTGTTATGTGTTGCCCATGAAGATTCACACATTCCCAACACTTAGATCCATGTAATAATACCTTACCAAAGCTACAAAACATCAACACTCCCTCTTAGTGACATATGTATTCTCACCCCATTCCACAACTGGGAATTCCTTCTGGTGCTACAAAAGAATCAACACTCTCTCTTAGTGAGGGAGGAATTACATCCACCATTATCACCTATAAGTAGCTCTATCTCTCATCCTAGGAGTACCTCTATCTCTCGCACTGGATCTGCTACCACAACTTCTCTCCAATCCAATTGATTGGTTTTCCCCTCTTCCATTGTAGAAAAACCTGTTGAAACAAATGGATCCTCTATGGAGGGAACATATCTCCTAGAATCCTCCTACCTTTGAACCTCCTATATGGCCTCCTCAACCCATGATACCTATATTCTAGTACTAAAATATGTCTCTGTCCCACTTGATCCTGAAATTTATCTCCCATTGAATGATTGACTCTCCCTTTGATCCTTTTGAATCCCTATGAGCCTCCTGACTCCCTTTAAATTTAGACTCACTATGAATATATTAAATCCCTCTAAATTTTCACTACTCGTGGGACCTCTTGTCTCAACATTGGTGGAACTACCTACCTTATCACTCATGCATCTATGAACTCTCTCCTCATATGTCATCAATATCCTCCTTGGACACCAATGGAGTCCATATCCTATCAAACTCTGCAAAAATATCTCATGCACATATCCCTTGCAAAAAAGGTTCCCAAGACCTAGGAACAACTACCAACTTAGCATCCAATAGAACCTATCTATCCTAGAACAACACTCCATATCCTTAATCGTCAATTATCGAGGATGAGAACACACTCCTGGCAATCATAGCACATTTTCCACTCGCAACACATCCCCTAACTCCATTTGTAATGACATTGTACCAGATCCCTGCACTACCTACTTGGTCCTCATACCAAGCTCCTCATACATACCTGAGTCAGACACTATGAATCTCATGAATAAATCTTGTGCCCCTGTCATGTGTCTGTGGCTCCCATTGTATAAGAGCCATGCAATACTCCAAGGAAAGCATCCTTCTTACCTATGTCATGACCATCCAATGAAAGTCTACCCAATTCCATTATCCAAGTCACAAAAACCTTTCTTTCTATGTACACATTGAATCTGAACCTATTCCCTCTCTCTGAATAGTCCCAAGCTACGAATGGACACTCAATATTGTTCACTTTAGACCATGGTAGCTCATCTTTGTAAGTTTCCTCATCTTACTGAGTCAAATGCCTCATACATTGTGATACTTTTACAATATACAAATATCTGACCTAATGAAGACTCTATCTCAATCAAGCTAACATACACACAAAGCCATCTCGTTGTTTTGAGGAAAATATCTCTATGGCTAGGGTGAACCACAACAGACGAGTATGATTGTAGAAATCGACTCAATTCCATAATATCCTATATAAACTAATGTGCAAGAGAAGTAAGAAAGAGCCCTACCTCATCCAAATGTTTGATGATGTCCATCATTGAGCACTTTGACCCAAAGCTTTATACCTGCAACAAGTTATCAACAAACAAGCAGAGCAAGAATATAGTGATGATATAACTAGTTATCACATTAGATAGAATAATCCATTAATATACCAAAAAAACATGCCCATGCATCATAACACATATATTTGAAAGATATCAATTGGACGAGAAAGGAGTATTTCTATTAATAAATGGTTAGCAGAAATGAAAAAATTACAAACTTCTATGTCGACATGGTTCGGAACCAAGAAAACGAGTTCCTTCCAACTGGGCCTCCACCACTTAAATCCTCCACCAAAGGCAAGCTCATATCAGGGAGACAAAGAGTTTCTCCACCAATAAGGGAAGATCTTGGAGGTTGAACACTATGTTCAAACTTAAAGGACAAAGGGATGCAGACTTAATAATGAAGTAATAATTTCTCCACAGTAACTTTGCTCTCAAATCTGAATTCTCTCCTCTTTTCCATAGCTCAGAATTGGCTTCTTTATAGCCTTCAAAATGCAACTCAAGGGTCGATTCAGATTGTTTCCAGTATATGGAAGGCCAAGGATCATAGATCTCCTGTTGTGACATGGAAACCCGACATTCAATTTTGATTTTCTTGCACAAATCCCAATGTACATAGGCCGTAGTGGAGAAACCAACATATATGCTTGTTGTATAGCTTTCAAGGTGCATACAAGTGGAAAAATATATATTTTTGTCTTTGGATTTATCAATCAAGGAAATGAAGTCTACATGGGGGAATGGAATAAGGCCCTCTCTGCAAGATTGCATAGGGTGAGGCAAATATGTCTCTAACAGATGCCCCCTAATGTGTGAGGTTAGAGGAGAATCTGCGATGGCTGAAATACATTATAAACAACCCAGAAGTGGAGTGGTAGAGAACCAACTAGATGAACTCAATTGCTCATTACATTTTGTACTGACTTTGCATACATGGCTGCCAAAAATACACTATAGATCCATGTGAAAAATATACCAAACAAGTGTCTGTGGCCATGAATAGGAAAATACAAATGTGGTTGCATGCCAAAAAGATCTCATAGTCATGAACAAGGCCCAGTAGAACCAGTCTCAAAACCAAATTGAAAATATCTGTATACCATGGAGTACAATCTGATCTCCCATGATCACTGAATTTATATAGGTACCAGTCCAATGAAAAGGAAGCAACAACTTAGGAAACCTGTGGCCACATAGTGATGCCTTCAAGTCTTCTACACTATCTACCAAGGGTGCAAGTCTACATCATGTGAATAAAGGAGTTGAGGTCAAAGACAATGAGACATCGTTTGATTACCGGTCATTGATGTATACCATTAAAAAACGTGAGACAACCTACCGATAATGAAAGTAGGTATCAAGGCACCGAGTACATTCTTACAAGAGTGAATAGAGGAGTCAGTGTCGAACACCTAAAGAATCCATTGATCAAGAGATGTTGATGTATTCTCATTGTTGATGGTGAGAGAGCTTGCCACTAATGACTACAAGCCTCAAGGTACTCATAAGACTCTAGGCCTCATTTCCATAACAAATGGGTTGATGTTGATGGAAAGAGACCCGCTAAAAGGAGAGCATTAAGGCATCTCTCATTAGTCAGCATGAGGTACAAAGTAGGAGCTTCATGATTTAGTGGAAATCTGATGAAGAAAAAGTTCACAAACCAATAACCCTGTGTGTCTTTCACATGTGCCAAGTGCAAGTGGTACATGAAAAAGACCCTATGAATAGCGACCAATGATGAAAAATTGTTGACAAAGGTGAGGAGACCACCAATAAGGTTAATGGAATCCAATACACTGCATGAATCCCAATGTGTGAATAGATTTCTTTTCATCGAACATAAGGGAAACCACCCAGTCAACGACCAATGATGGAATGTCGACTATTGGGTTCAAGGTGACCTACCAATGATGAAAGTAGGGTCAAGGTGCGTGATAGAACTAAAGTGTCATGTGATTCTAAGAAAAACTAAGGGTATGGCTGACATGCAAAGTCAAGAGTTATGAGGAGTGGCTGACACCGGTTAATAGACTTCCTTTGAACAAGAGAAAGAGACATATGGTGGATTCTAGCAGCATAGACCCAATGATAAAATCATGAGATGT